>KN361166.1:515-25952 GCA_000785685.1 Uromyces viciae-fabae | reverse complement strand
ATTATTTTTATATTTAAGATTAAGAAATATTACATCACTTTGATTTCAATCAAAGTGATTAACATTTAAATTATGATATGATTGAATCACTGACGTCTTGCTGTTCTTTTTATTTTCACATTGATTCAGAAAAAGCAGGAATGACAGCGAATTAAAAAGAAGAAACAAGAAAAGATTCAACTTATAAAAAAGATTTTCTCTTGATTCCGAAAACCATCAAGGATTTCGAGAATCAATTTTTCTTTCTAAAAAAAGAAAATTTTATTTTTAAAATTTTTATTCTTCAATTTAAAAACAAATAATTTTCGTTATCAATTATTAAAAAATAAATAAATATTTATATTAATAAAAATATATAATATTTAAATTATTATTAATTAATTATTAAATACTATTAAAATTATATTCAAAACATATTTTTATCATCTTCTTTTTATCATTAACTATTATTAAAATCAAATTAAATTCTTCATCTTCATTATTAAATATTACCAGTCTTGCCTTTAGGTAATTAAGTATTTTCTTTTTATCATTTATTTCTTTATAAAATGTTTTATCTTGTTGTATTATTTTTATAATGTTTTTATTTTAGCTGAAATAAAAACTACTTTAGTTGTGTAAATTTTCTTAGTTATAACCCGCAAGCAGTAAAGGATGACCGCCCCCTCTGAGATTCAAAAAAAACAAGAAAGCATCCGGACTGATGCCCCATTCCCAAAAGTCCCCATTTGTTTAAGGGTGACCATAAGTTGATCCTTGGCGGGCCTCTGGGGGACATTGGAATTGTTAAAAAAAACGGGGTGGTCTTGAATCTCCAAAAGGAGCTTGTGGAAGGAATCTTGAGACATTTGAAATTCCTGTTTGAATCGCATGTCATCCAGATTGAAAAGGTAGCTCGTGATATCAGGAGCTTTTTTGAGTCGGATCCGTTCTTTCATGTAACGATTCCCCTTGAGGTTGATGAGACAAACAATGGCTTCTTCGAGATCACTGTCTTCACTTGATACTTCATCAGGTTCCTTCCAGAGTAACTTGATCATTGATGCTTTGATTTCCGATTGAATGATTTTTGATAATCTCTTGATTGCTGAGCCCCTTTTGGTTTTGCGTGGCATTCCGGGATGGTTGAGGATGAAAAAAAATAGTGGAGGCAGAAGGACATGTGCGTGAAATGAGCTACCTACCTGATATTGGGTGCTCAAAGTAAGTTTTTATTTTTGCGGGGGGCAAGCACATATGCAAAATGCTTTGCATGCACGCGGGAGTCTACTTTGAATCCCACTATTAATGGGTAAATTCACTTATGCTTTTTCTTAAACAGGCTGGATGTTACTGTCTGGTTTTTTTTTTTTTTTTTTTGTCATCATCAATGTTGTGCATTCAAGAGAGGTGTTCAATCATAATCTTGGTTGTTTTTGGTCTCATTGTGAGTGAGAAGTTTTGTCCCATGGCTTTCCCTTGCTAAACAGTGCAGTGTAGCTTTTGATCTCTTAACTCAGCTGTGAGGGGGTAACCTAGTGACTAATCAATTGTGGTCTACTTTGAATTAATTAGTTTTTTTTTTTTAAATTTAAAGATGAACTTCAAAATAAACATTAACAATACAAAGTTATCCATTCTAGGATATCATGCTAGAATTTACTCTAACATTAAAACAATTCGATCATTCGCTTCTCAAACTTTACTATCAAGAACTGATTATCAAAATCATTCCACCAACGAACTTCGGGAGGAACTCAATAAACGTGGTATAGTAACGTAAAATTAATTTCATTCCTAATCTCTATCTTTCTATTAAACCTACATACTAATCCTTTTTTCTTTTTTTAAATCAGTCGATCAAAAAAAAAATCAATTTTAATAGACAAACTTTTAGAATTTGAACGTGGAAGAAAGATATCAGTATCAACTTCCTATAATAAAGCAATCCATGGATCAAACACTTCGTTCAAGAATAAAGTAACAGCAGAAATAAATTCAAAAAATCATAATCGAGCAACGCCAGAATTGGTGAAATTAGTAGATCAATCCACTACCACCGTTAGCTCACCTACCAAAATAGTAGCACGTTTGATGAATGAACCCGATGAAGTAGTTCCATCATCAACTCTGATTCAAACTGGATCAAATTCTGCCTCACTTGCCTCACCTGTTACCACGATTCAAAGTGCAGGACATGAAGCAAAACATTGGCCAGCTTCAATTAACTTACCCACCACACCAGTTGAGGAACCATTGGGTACAATGATTGTAAGTTTTTACAATTAAATTTTAAAGATAATCTTTTTTTTTTAAAAAAAAAAAAAAAAAAAAAAAAAAAAACAAGCCCTTCATACCAGATAACTGGACCTCATATCAGCAATCACATGCTCCTGAGTTAATTGATATTAAATCCAGTCCGTCTGATTTACAAGTGTCTACTGCCTCTCATCCGAGTACACTACCAGAAGGAGGCCCTTGTTTAGTGGTCAATAATGAATTTTCATCCAACTCCAACTCTGCCTCCTCAACAACTTCTGAAAAATTAAATAAATTTGAATTTAACCCAGATCAAATTATTTCCAACATTTTAAATTCAAACTGGAATGTATCATTTATGAATCAACCCAAAAGTTCAACTGATAATTCTACAAGTGGTTTCCAAGCTGAGGATAGAACCTTGAATGAACATGAACGAAGTGGATTAATTAAATTGATTGCCTTCTTGGGTGGATCTTGGATGTTTGCGAAACTCATTGATGATTAAATTAATCCAAATTTCATTAAAAATTTTATGTTTATTTCATTAGATTGTTTTTCAAAAACTTTTTGTATTTTGTTTGAAAATTTGAAATTTTTTTTTTTTTTTTTCAACTTGAACTGTTCAATTTAATTTAATTTTTTTTTTTTTTATGGAAAATTCACGAAAGAAAAGTTCAAGACTTAACATCAAAGTACTACGAAACTACTATCCCATTGTACTCTCACTCGGTCAATACTTGAATCTAAATGAAAAGGCTCAACAAGATAATACTCTCTTCAAAGATATCCTCGTTGGAATACAATCCAATCAAGTTGACTTGAAAAAAAAATATCATCACAAGTCACAACACACACTTGATAGTACTGTCTCAATGGCACAGGTCAATTTTAATCTCATCTTCAATCAAATCATTCATGACATGATCTTGGAAATAATACAAATATTGCTTTTTGTTAGCTCATCGAAGCTGCACAATCAATCTTAATTTGGCGTTCCAACCGAACATCTTCCAAGTCTGCTCGAAAAAAATCCAACGTTCTAACCCTGGGATGTCGATCGGTATACATTACAACCTAATTTTGATTCTAATGTGGGACGCGTCTCAATTTTTTTTATGTTTTTTTTTTTTTTTATATAATAGAGCAACGAAGCATACCCAGAAATTGCAATCCCTGCCCTTCATGGACCTTACGCTAACAGTCTCATATCGAAGCATACAGCCTATGATATAACTACAAATAAATTTATAGCTCAATCCTATTTTTTTGCCAATTTACTTGAAAGGTTCGTATATTCCTTCAGTTTTTCTTATCAATTTGAGTCTTTTTGTTCTTTGTTTTTTCCTTTCCATCTTGAGCTTACTTCCTTCAGTTTTTCTTATCAATTTGAGTCTTTTTGTTCTTTGTTTTTTCCTTTCCATCTTGAGCTTACTTTTTTTTCTTTCTTTCAAAATAATAGCATAGGTCCAAAGCAAATGATTCATCTTTTGACAGAAACTGCCATGTATTATCCAACTAATGATAATATGAGTTACTTTCAAATCACTGGTCAACCTATCCTTGAACTGCATCGATACAAAGTTCCCAAAACTGGAGTTTCACTAGTTGATGTGATCCTTACAAAAAATAGCTTGATGTATACTCGAATTAATCCCACCCGCTCTAGTACACCTCAGATGGGATTCCCTATATCTCGTATGTGATGGGTTCAATGTTTTCTTAATTTTTCATCTTCTTATTCTTGTCTCACTTTTTGGTTTTTTTTTTTTTTTCATCATTTTTTTTTTTTTTCATCACAGATGTCTTAAACCAGATACATCGGTCATCAAGCTCTCTATCCAACGAGCGTTTTCAAGCTATTTATTTATCTAAATTTATTTTTCCATCTCAGTTTTGCCTCAGTTCATTCAACTCAACCACTCATTCAGATGTCGTTGAGAATCTAGCTCCATTCAAAACCCCACAACGTATTAAAACTTTAATTGAAACTAACAATTTTCTCCATAGAATCGTGGTTCAATCGAAGACTGCAAATCTCATACCCTTATTGAATCGTTACTGTCCAAGTAAAGTGGGTAGCTTTTCTCGTTTTACTCGAGATTAAGTTTATATCCCAATTTTCAATTGTGTCTAAGCACTAATGGGCTTTTTTTTTTTTTTTTCGTCTGTCAATAGTTCTTGAACTGTGAATTTAGTGAAGAAGAAAAATTAAGTCTTGTAGAATTGAATGAACCAGGAGCATCCACAAATTCTTTACAATCAGGCAATCATCCCATGTCCTCAGACTTAATGAAACTGCAACCATCACGCTCAGAAAAGCTTTCCTCAATCCCCCAGCGACCAACTCCTAAACTTAGTCAATTTGTTTGCTCGCCCTATGAGGTTGAAAGATTCATTTGGGCCATGATCAAGGCTTATGGTTTATTTCTTTGGTGGGGTTGTAACTCTCAACACAATGAAAAGATCGTTCGCAAAAGTCTGAGTTTTTTTTCTCATGAGAGATAATTTTCACTTGAAAAAAAAAAAAATCTTCATTTGTTTTCTAATTAACCCTTTTGTGACTTGTTTTATGATTATTATCAGACATTCGTAGGATTATAAAAATGAGAAGGTTTGAAAAAATTTCTCTTCATGAACTTGCCCAGAATCTTAAATTTAAAGAATGTGATGAATGGATTTCGCGTCATTCACAAGATTATCTATCTCAGCAAATGTTTCATGATTTTTTATGGTGGTTTTACTTCTCCTTCATTGGTGGATTAATTAAGGTAATCAATAAGTCTCTTACAAACTTTTGTCGTTTTGAAGCTTTTTTTCAAGTTTGATTTGATTGTTTTCTTGGATATCAAAACCATTAGAATACATTTTTTATAACCGAGTCTGCAATTTTCAAGAATCGAACATTATATTTTCGTTTAGATGATTGGCAGCAGATCTGCTGTCCCTTGATCAAGTACTTAAAAGCGACCTTGTTCACCGAAGTTGACCAACCAAGAGCCGTTAGTCAAGTAATCAAATCAATCTTGATATTCTGCTTGTTTCTAAATAAACTTTTTTTCTTTTTTTTTTCAGAAAGATTTCTCCTCGCAGCTTGGTGACTCAATTCTTAGACTACTACCAAAGGGTGATGGTGTCCGACCTATTGTCAATTTAAATAGGAAAAGGTCCACTCAAAGTAGATTGTCAAATAATTCAGTCTTGCAAAATTTATTTTCAGTCTTGACATATGAAAAAGTAGGTATTTAACATTTTGGGTCTCGAAAAAATGTACAAATTCAACATGATTTCTTTTTCAAAACCCTAGAACACCTTTCCGGAGAAGATGGGCTTTTCTACACTTGGTTGGAAGGAAGTTTACACCCAGTTCAAGAACTTCAAGGCTTCACTAGGCCCCTCTATTCCAAATTTATATTTTGTAAAGGTAGATATTCGAGCATGTTTTGACACTATTAAACAAGACAAGATTCTGCAAGTCATGGATGGAATTTTCTCTGAGGTAAAACAGTTATTTGACTTATACATCCTAATAAATTTAAAGCTAAGGTCAACACACCTAAATTTCTGTCCACAGGATCAATATGTCATTCAAAAATATGTCCATATTCGTTCTGCTCTGACACGACTCAATCTGATTTCTAAAAATTTTAAGCGCCTGGCTTACCCAAGTGGTTAGTTTCGAAGAATGTTAACTTTTGATCCATCAAATTTATTGATGGAGCTCTGATTTCAATAGTTATTGATGGAGCTCTGATTTAAATAGATGAGGTTCCAGAGTTTGATCAATTCGTAGCCAAAGTCTCAAAAGCTTCCAGAAAAAGATCAATCTTTAACGATCAAGTGAAATATTCTTGGATTGATCGAGTTGATTTAATGAAACTTTTAAAGGAACATATCACTCAAAACTTTGTTCAAGTATGTTAAATCTTGTTCTAATCTCTCTTTCTTTTTTTTTTTTTTTTTCAACTAATTTTTATCTTTATCTTGTTTTTTTTGGAAATTAAATGTAAGATTGAGGGACGTAGACATCAACAAAAAAATGGTATTCCGCAAGGCTCCATTTTATCGCCCCTTTTTTTTTTTTTTTTTTTTTTTTTTGAAGTCTGAATTTTTTTTGAAAATAATAAATAATAAAAAATCTTCATGCCAATTCAGTTTGTTTTACGCAGACATGGATAAGCAGATATTGGGATTTACAAAAAAACAAAATTCGGTATTGTCTCCTTAAGTTTCTTCTTTTTTCAACAGAATGTCACGATTTTTTGTTTATCCTTTTCTTCAATGAAGGTTTCAAGAGTCTGATACTTATCTTATTGATGATAAAACTTTTCAGCTTTTGATCAGATTTATAGATGATTTCATTTACGTAACTCCGGTGCAAAAGGATGCTGAGCAATTTTTAAAAGTAATGAGTCAAGGAAGCGAAGAATATGGATGTTTTATATCAAAGGAAAAGACATTGATCAACTTTGAATCTGAAGGGATTCCACAAATAATTGGTGATGGTGAGGTCAATAGAAATAGAATTTCATTTTGGCATTGGTTAGATTCACTTTAGCTAATTAAACAATTGAACCACGTAAGATTTTCCATGGTGTGGCACTCTGATTAATACTAAAACCTTAGAGTTTAAAGCTGATCTCACAAGACATCATGGATATCGTGAGCTGTGTTTCTTTTTTATTGAAAGGAAAAATTGAAAAAAAAAAAAAAAAATTCAGTAATTGAGCATTGGAACTAATAAGAATTGGAGAATGCTTTATATCTAATGCAGACATGTCGGACACTTTGACCGTTGATCGAGCCAGAACACCCGGGACAGCTTTTTGTCAAAGGATGCATCAGTGAGTTAAATCTTGACCATACTAGTAAGATATTTACTGAGATTATTGTTATGATGGATCCAGATTTCTTGGTATGAGAATGCAAATACTTTATCTTGATTCAAACTTAAATTCAATTTCAACAGTATTACTTAATATTTATCAAGCTTTCAGAGTTACTGCAGCAAAGTTTTGTACATATGTAATTGAATGGGGTGCTGATACAATCAAAAATTGGAAATTCTTTCATCGTCAGTTTTTATTTTTTTGCTTGCATTGATATTATATTAATTTTATTTTTTACTCAAGTATATACTTGGGCGGGTTTTTTTTTTTTTTTTTTTTTTTTTTTTTTTTTTCCCCCTTTATACTCTAGGGGTGATTGAGAAATTGATTGCATATGTCTTTGCTTGTTGCCAACAACAAAATAATCAAGAATATATTCAGAAGATCGGTGGACAATGTAAGATTAAATCAAGTGATATAACCTGGTAAATTTAATCATTGAATAATTTATAAATTATGAATGGAAGATTGAAGTTCATATACTTGTTTATTTGATAGGTTAGGACGACAAGCATTTAAAGTAACATTATCTAGACGACCACATAAATTTGGATCAATTCTCAAGCAATTTCAACTTGATTCAAAACATCAATTTCAACTTTTAAATCTAAATAGAAAAGATTTATTTCGCTTACAATCTATAGTTAATTCTAAATCTAATTTGGCTTTTAAACATGTTAAATTTTGATCTTCTTGTACTTCTTTTTCACTCTTTCACTTGTTGAATTTGTTTAATGTCATTCTTATTCTTAATGTTTTTTTTTTTTTTTTTTTTTTTTTTTCTTGGTGAAATTAGTCAATTCTTTTTTCTTTCTCAATCTACGATTAAATCAGCAAATTATACATTTCATCCACAACAATCTTAAATCAATTATGAACGCATTCGAGTTCATGAGAGCAGGCGCAACAGCCAAGAAAAACGCGTCTAATATCGATCCAAGCTCAAGTCAACCACCACCACCTGCAGCATTACCTTGGATCGAAAAATATAGACCCAAGTCAATCAAAAGTGTTGAAGGACAAGAAGGAACAACTCGAATTTTATCCAAAGCTCTCCACCGAGCCGATGTTAGTGCTTATAATTTGACTTCTTTATCATATTTTTTAATTTGCTCTTATTTTTCTTTTTTCTTTTTTTTTTTTTAGCTACCTCATATGCTCTTTTATGGTCCACCTGGTACTGGAAAAACCTCAACCATTTTAGCTTTAGCAAGGGATCTATTCGGGTTCGTAATTATCAATTGAATATAAATAAATCACTTTTCATATTCTTCTTGAGAAATCAAATTAAACAAAAAAAAAAAAGGAAATGCTTATTAAATTGTTTGAAAAATAACTAAATTTTTAAATTTAAACAGACCAGAATTAATGAAAACACGTGTTTTAGAATTGAACGCTTCAGATGAACGTGGTATCTCAGTAGTAAGAGAGAAAATTAAAAATTTTGCTAAAATTTCAATTAGTCCAGCTACATTGTAAGATTAATTTTTAAAATAAATAATAATAATAATAAAAAAAAAAAAACAAGTATAATTCTTAAAATTTAAACTAAAGATTTATTGAAACTTCATTTACTAAAACTTTGAATTGTTTTTAAAAATTCAATTTCAGCGGTTATCCTTGTCCAGCTTATAAAATTATTATACTTGATGAAGCCGATTCTATGACTCAAGATGCACAATCAGCGCTACGTAGAATTATGGAAAACTATTCCAAAATTACTCGATTTTGTTTAATCTGTAATTACGTGACAAGGTAAGGGGAATTCATTAAACATATGATTCAATTTAAATTATCATTAAAAAAAATAATAATAATAAATTATATTGTGCTTTTATAGAATTATAGAACCTATTGTATCACGATGTAGCAAATTTCGATTTAAACCTTTATCAATTTCGGAAACTCGAAATAAATTATCATCAATTTCAAAATTAGAATCCATCAATATTGGACCTAGTGTTCTAGATTCATTAATTACAATTTCAGCTGGAGATTTACGTAGATCTATCATGTTTTTACAATCAGCTTCAAAGGTTACACATTCGACTGAAATAGTACAAGAAGATATTGAGGAAATTGGTGGAATTGTACCTATAAAGTTGATGAAACGTCTATTAGAATGTTTAGGAATTGAAGTTAGACCTCAACTTTGTGATGATGATGTTGAAATGCACAATGTCGATTCAAATAGAAATGGTCCGAATACTTCATTTGAAAAAATTCAGAATGCTCTGGAGGGCGTACTCAATGATGGTTATAGTGCTGTTCAAATTATTAATCAGGTTCAAATATCCTCTCTTTGTATTTTTTTTTTTTTTTTCATTTTAAACAACCTGACTATTTCCCTTTTTTTTTTTTTTTTTTTTTTTTTAATTTTTAGTTACACGATATGATTCTTTTAGATCCTTTAATTCCATCCAAGCCTAAGGCTTTAATTTCTGTTGCTCTAGGAGAAACTGATAAATGTTTAAATGATGGAGCTGATGAAGCCTTACAGATCTTGTCACTTTGTTTGAAGATTTCAAAGGCAATTAATCAATCTTAAAAAATAAAAAACAAACAAATTCATATTTATTAACATTTTTAATTCATCAGAATCCAAAAGCAAGTTGTTTCTTTTTTGATGAATTTATGAAACTAAACTAATTAATCATTTAAATGTCAAATTGAGTATGAACGGGTAACAACAAGGCAGGGACGGGAGGTGTAACTAAGACAATCAAAGCTATGTAATGGAAAGGGGGATTATTTTTAAAAAAATATAATTCACAGGACAGGACACTACAACTTGGAGAAAAATCTACAAATTAGAAGAGACATGTAAAAAAAGAAAAGATTATCAACAAGAAAACTTAAATGGTATACATCAGCGTCTGAGAGGATGGAACACACTCTAACTTCATATATACATGTCAAGTTTTATGTTATGAATTACTCTACCACCAGAGTGTAGCTTTTCCCGATAATTCATTATTACCACACAACGTTCATCAAAAAAGCTCAACGTTGTTGTATTAGTAGATTCGGGGTGAAAATCAGGAAACAATAATGTATTAAGTGATGAAAATTTGAATCAGATGGATTATCTCGGTCATTCTTCTTTTATCAAGATGATGCTCTGGATATAAAAAAAAAAAAATTACATAACCACCACTTGGTATAAACAAGTCATATTGGCCAGCCTGAAGCAGCTATTTTAGCCGCCAAGGAAAATTAATCAGACCAACTACAATTTACTTACAGCTGAATATATTAATAAGATTTCATTCGTTGGTTACTTTGTATCAAGTTGTTGAACCAAGTCAGCCGTAATTTGATTTTTTTTTGAAAAATCAATGCTAATTTGGTCTCTCCTAACACGGGCAGATCCATCCATCTCATTAGAAATTAGAAAATTAAGCTAATGGTTGGTTTAATCATTCGCTCTAGAAACTTTTCCCCTTCAAGAATCAAGATTCTATCTTAGAATATTAAGCTAATGGTTGGTTTAATCATTCGCTCTAGAAACTTTTCCCCTTCAAGAATCAAGATTCTATCTTAGAATTCAGAAGGTGATTGATACTAGGAGAAAATTCTTCTCCTCGCCATCGAATACGACAAGTCATATTGAAGGGATTGGATATTAAATCACAAGCTCATATGAGCTTCATGAATCGAAATCTCACTCCTCGTCAATCAAATCTATACACTCCAGTTTCTCCTTGGAATGAAGTGGCTACAGTACGAGGAAATTTGAATCAACTATTGGGTATCGCAAATCCAACTACTGCAACTGCACTTGGTGGACTCGTGGTGGGTGGTGTACCTTTAGTTGGTGATTTTTATCCAACTGCAACTCCTCTGGTCACTGGCTTGCCCAATAGTGCACACTCACCCATCCCACAGGCAATTCCTGGATCAGTTCGTCGTGAGTGAATTCTTATTATTCACTTGATGATTAAAAAAAAAAAAAAAAAATTTAAAAAATATCAATGATTTGAATTTTTTATTTTCTTTCTTCTTTTTCTTTATAGCTACTCCATCCAGCTCCCTTCCAGCTTCTCTAACTTCCTCAAGGCTACCATTATCAAATGGTCCAACTCAATCTCCCCAAACCACCAATTTTCCCACAATGAACAGAGGTACTCCCTCTAGTTCTATATTATCTGGACCTCAGGTTAATCCTTATGACTCTAGTATGAATGGACCCGATGGATTTCAGAGCTCTACAATTTCTGGTCCTGCAATTGCTGTAATAGTTATAGCGGTACTCTTAATGTTACTAACTCTAATTCTAGGATGTTGGTACTTTCAGCGTCTACGTCGACGAAAGCTTGCAGAGAGGAGAAATAAAACCGATTCATTTCTTCGTAATCCAATTGTCAATAGTCTATTAGTTCCAAATCCTTCTTCTTCTTCTTCTTATCGAGGAACACCATACTCGGGTGAAGAAGGCGACATGTACTATGCTGGTCCCCCTTCAATCATTTCACATTCACATTCAGATTTTACACAATCTTTCCGCTTATCTCATAGACCACAACTTGACGGAATGGACGAATCCCGTTTGAATGAAGTCAACTATCTGGAAGTTATGGGCAGTCACCCACGAGTAGATAGTCTACCATTAATCAAAAGTTATGGTACTGCACCCTTGCGTTTAAATAGTCCACAGAAAATTCATTTGCAACCTACTAAGATTTATAATCAAGTTAATAGTCAAAAATTGGTTCAAAGGGTCAATAGCGAGATGAGCTGTGAAAGCGAAAGTTTTCATCCATCTAGTTTTCCATCTTCATTTTCAGCAAATTCTCTCGTTTTTCCACAAGTGGCGATATTTAGAACTGGTCCCAAAAATGAAGCGTAAGCCATCTTTCATTTTTTAAGTTTTTATTTGAAAATTTGAGCAAAAATACTAATTGAAAAAAAAAAAAACAATTGTTTCACATTTAGCGGTATTCCCATTCAGAATTTAGAAGCTAATCGAATCATGTCACAAGTAGCTACCGGAGGGGTAAGCAGCTTTGAGGAACCGGATCAAGAAAGTAATGTGGGTCAATTTGAACCAAAAAAAGTCGAAGAGGAGTTTCTTCCATTTTATCTACCTCGTGCTGGAGATCCGGAAAAAATAATTTACGACCGAATTGAACCAAACCAAAGATCGGCTGTACGCGCCACGAACTTCTCTTATCCAATGCCTCGTCTAACATATGAAGCATCACCTCCCGATAACACCGGACCCATGGTTAATGATGAAGATTTGGGACCACTTGAATCTACTGCTACTCCTAGTTTTTCAAATAATCGTTATATGCCTAACAGCAAAGTTAAGAAAACTAAACAAAATGCTAAAGTTATGAGCATTTTGCACAAATCTAGTCTTCGAAAATCTTCAAGTAAAGCTTTATCCATCTCAAAGCGACATAGTGCATCCATGTCAAAGAGACAGAGTGCGTCCTATTCAAAGCGGTATAGTGCATCTAGGCGCACCGATAGAGCCAACATTCCCAGCGTCAATTCAATGGATGTACCCGATCCATACGGACAAGAATATTTTTGATACAAGATTGGTTTTCTTAAAAATTTAATAAATCCTTAATACAAAATTTCATGACCTTCCTTTTTATTATTAATTTTAATTATTTATTTATATTTTTCGTCTTTCTTGTAATTCATTTAAATTTTTTTTTTTTTTAATAATTTTCTTGTTTTGTTTTTTTTTTTTTTTTTTTTTTTTTTTTTTTTTTTTTTGGATAAATTTGTTGTCGGCCATTCATTGTAATAATATAATTAAACAACTCTTTTAGAATTTTGGGATTCTTTTGTTTTTTATTTATAAATTTTGTGATTTCTTATTCAAAGGAAGGTCCAGTCAATTAAAAATCCTCAATGAATGAGGTAGCCGTAATCATCTAACTTATCATCTCCAACTTGTGACCAACAATCACAAACAAGATTCCTTTTCAGGAGAGCTGTTCATTGAAGTGGTTAAGATAGCTCTTCTATTTCCTTCTTCAAATACTCATCTCCAACTTGTGACCAACAATCACAAACAAGATTCCTTTTCAGGAGAGCTGTTCATTGAAGTGGTTAAGATAATAAGGGTCTGTCTGCTCTTCTATTTCCTTCTTCAAATATAGCTTCTAGAGTCATCATTCCTATACATATTTTTTGACCCAAGATTGCCATGGCTCTGAGTGATTCTGGCACCGGCACTTTGTTGATTGATAAAGCTTTTTTGTAAGGTCCAATATTTGAAAGCTAATTATTACCTAGTTATCTCTTCCTTTTGCTTTCAGAAACTTCAATGGATCTCCTACAATCATAAGGGATTTAACCCCTTCCTTGTTGGCTTGGCAAGGATTCTCAGATTCTTTGAATACTTGTCAACTTATGTCACAGATTTCCTTAGATTTTTTTCCAAAGAAATATAAAATAAACAATTTTTGATTATAATTTATCACAGGGCTACAAGATTCAATGAGAATATAGAAATTTTAGACTTGATGGGGAAAAAGAAATACAAATTTATTTGCCATATATATCTTTTTTTTAAATTAATTTCTATTTCCCCAAATGCTTAGCTTATTCTACTTTTATTTACTTTATCTACTTTTTTTTTTTTTTTTGCACTTGAATTTTGATTATCCTTATTTTCCTTGGAGAAATTATTTTATAAAGCTTATTATCACTGTTAATTTAATTATGTACTAATAATCTTATCTTATTCTCTATTATTTTCGTAATATATATATATTTTTTACACAAATTCACAACAACTTACTTCCTTATCTCTGATTTCCATTTTTTTTTTTATCCTATATTAATGTGATTTAAGGGCTTTGGTGGTTTAAAGCAAATTTTTTCTAGGGTCAGAGGTAAAAAGAGACCACTTGATTTCAATTCTAATTTTAATTTCTTCAATCTATCTATATTTATACAACCATTCTCACCCTCTTTTTACTCAGGGAAAATTCCAAGCTTATAACAAGATTACATCTCTCCCTATTTATCTTGAATAATAACCTTTTGAAATATTTATAGAAACAATGAAAAAAAAGTTCCAATAAATGTATTGGAATTTATTGCTTATTGGATCAAAAAATGTAGCCAATACTTTGTATTTGACTTGTATTAAATCTCAGATCTCCAACATACATGTTTTTTTTTTTCATTTTTTCATGTCTGTGGATTTAATGTGTTGCCTTGGGCCAATCCAATACAGACACATACCTATAATTATCAGTATGTATTGGTATTTAGTTTATTTTTTTTACAATTTCTCAGCTTTAAATAATCAAAACATTTTCCTTCATATTTATTTTTTCTCTGTCTTCAGCTCAATAATACTTATACTTGGGACCCAAAAAGCAGGCACTATATCATGTGAATGAAGGATACATTCATTCACCCCAATTATCCAAACTGGAAAATATCATTAGAATCATCAATTCTCAACTATTAAATTACTTTCTTTTTTCTTTTTTCTTTTTCTTTTTCTTTTTTTTCTTTCTCTTTTCTTTTTTTTTTTTTTTTGCTGTTCTTTTTCTTCTCCTCTTTGTTTTTTTTTGTTTTTGTTTTTGTCTTTGTCTTTTCCATATGCTTTCTTTTTTTATTTCTTATTTTTTCTTTTTTTTTTTTTTCTTTTTTCCCTTGTTGTATTTTTCTTTTTTTCTTTTCCATTTCCATCATTTTTCCTCTTCCATTTTTACTTCTTATTTTTCTTTTTCTTTTTTTTCCTTGTTCTTTTTTATTTTCATTTTCCTTCTACTTTTTTCTTTTTTCTTTTTGTTTATTATTTTATTTTATTTTTTATTTTTCCTTCTCTTCCTCTTCCTCTTTCTCTTTTTTTTTTTGCTTCTTTTTCCTTTTCCCTTTTTCTCTCTTTTTCTTTCCCAAACAAAGTACCTTCTACAATACTTCTCATGGGAAAATTTTTGTATACAATATTTTCACTGGAAATTTATTGTACACAACACCTTTCCCCCAAAAAAGTATTGTATATGATACTTTTACTAGCTAAAGTAGCATATACAATATGTCTCCAGGGAAAAGTATCATATACAATACTTTTTCAGGGGAAAAGTGTTTCATACAATAACTTTCCTGTGAAAATATTGTTTATGAGGGTTGGTGCTGTGCCAATGTTGTATACAATATTGTGCAGCCCCACAATGATGTATACAACATTGGAGACCCCCCCATTTTATTGTATACAACATTTTGATGTGTTGTAATACTTTTTCAGGTGAAAATTGTTGTATACAATACTTTTCCCAGTAAAATATTGTATACAGAGGTTGGTGTCATGTGTCAATGTTGTATACTACATGAAATGGCCCCAAAAATATTTTATATAAACTCAGGGACCCCATTTTATCATATACAATCATGAGTGGGGGGGGGTCCCCAATGTTGTATACAACAATTTGGGTTCCACCCATTGTTGTTTAGATTAAATCCACAACACTATGCCATGGATTCAGCACTTGCCATGATTTATTTTTACACAAGCTCCATGGCTCAACCCTAGTTACTAATCAGGAAAATCATTTGGGCCAGTTAAGTCACACAAGTTATATGCTAGGTTCTGATTCATGGTTGGGCGTTTTGGTGTGTATTGCCAAAGTGGGTGTCAGCATTTTTGATTTTTAATAATGCAATATGGGGTTGGTTTGCTAAACCAAAGTCTTATCTTATTTTTGATATTAAAGGGGACAACCTGTTAGCCCTTTTGAGTGTTACTCAAGAGGCAACTCAATGATCATTCTCACATGATTGTGAACCCCAGTTTCAAAAAATAAAAACACCTGGTTTCAAATGTGATTCTTTTTTGAAATCACAACCATGTTGTGTTTGGAGATATTTGACACCCTTTCTTCAAGTGATTTTTTTATATAATAAACAGAATGCTGGCTTACCAAACATGTGCTTAATATTGAAGAAAAACTAGACTGAAGATAGATGATTGAGTGATCAGTTTATATGATAAATAATATGGAACAAAGGATCAGGCACTAACCTCAATTTTAAATGGACAAAAGAAGTGATTGGAACAGTTAAATGGTAGGAGGCTGGTTCAATAGAACAAAAACCAATGCATATTAATTTTTTGGGGGCTCATATAATCAGCTAGTGGACACCCCTGGCATATGATGATATGATGGCTAGGAGTTTGACAGAAAAAATCAGAAGAAAGCTCTTGTGGTTTTGGGACATTAGCTCAAAATGATTAAATCAAATTAATTTTAATACAAGATCAAATGATCAATTGTTGAATTTTCTATATATATATAAATATAGAGTTTTATGGTACGAAAGATGTAAGCAAAGTAAGAATGATAAAAGATATATATATATATATATATGTATATTTAATGATTAAGAGACAGAAAGGTTATTTATTTTTATTTTTATTTCCCACATGTGATTTTTTGGGATAATTTAATTGATGGTTATAATGTGAAGGTATTTTGAATCGATTAGATGCTATTAAAGCTAAATGCTGTTGGTAAGCGATCGGATGTGGCTTGTGTAATGGTAAGATTGATATAGTGGACGCATGAGATCCTGACATTATAGCTTTATTATACTTTGTTTCTTCATCTTTTTCTATCTCTTCCCCTTCATTTGATTTTTCTTCGTCTGTCTCTATATATGACTGTGAACAAGTCTCCATCTATAAAAAAAAAAAATCAAATTAAATTAAGCAAAGTAAGATAAGATTTTTGAATCAGACAATCTTATATTATCTTAATTCATTATCTTTTAACGGATGATAGTTAAATTTTATTACAAACCTCAATGTCCTGTGAATCTCCGTTTCCCAATTCTAATCGAGTGGCTCGTTCATTGATGCTATCAACGGTAGCGTTAAATGGAGTAGTAGGTAGAGGAGGTTGAATGAGTGCGAATTCTGTATTAGTTTTTATGTTAAAAGCTGGAGTCGATCGGATGGGGAGAAGAGTTGGTCTTTTAGGCTTGAGTGAGAGACAATTTAAAAAAAAAAAGAAATGAGCAATTCTGTATGTATGAAATTTATTGTATCAAAAATAAAATTACTGACCCGTGGTAGTTTTGAGTTGATTGGACTAGCACTTCTTCTCCGTTTCGTAGGTTTATCCATCTTCAAGTGTTTCTGTCGGTTATGCTGATGAGGATAAATTGAATTATAAGGATGATGGATATTTTCGGATCCTCCTAACAAATTACCCATGATAAATTGTTTAACACACTTGTTTCAGTGAGTATCGAGGGAGATGGTGGATGAAAGGAAAGTTAAGCTATAGATTACATTTACATGTTTATAAATTAAACAATACACATCATCTTTTATCATGTAAAATCATTATGTAATTTAACTGTTGACTTTACAACTGAGTACTCTTAAATGAAGAAAAAAGATATCAACAGGAAGCTTCAGAAAGGTTTCTATGTATATTTTTAAATGAATTTGTTAGGATTATCAAACATGTTTTTCCTTTAATTTTCTTTTACATGAATATGCCTTTTATTGATGTATAACTTGTTTTTTATTAGTTTTGAGTTGTATTTTTATATTCTTGTGTTGAAATTTTAGAGTTGCATGTCAAGATGAAGGGATTATGTAGATGGAAGTGTTGTGACATATTCATCACCTTTCCACATTTCACTCAGACTGTTACCCATGTATAAACATCGTTACTTGAATCCATCAACACCACAGAAAGCATCAGATGAATTTCTTCTAATATTTTCCACGTGAATCATTATTTGCTGATCTCAAAGTCTTTTGGTTTAAAACACTGAGATGAAAACCTCAAGAACAATTTAACAACAAATTAAATTTATTTTCAATCATTCAAAAAAAAAAAAAAAAAAAAAAAAAAAAAAAAAGTAAAAAGTAAAAAAAAAAAAAAACAAACAGGTATTAAAGTTGAGAAAATACACCAAGTTAGAAGGAAAAAGTATTATAACAATCGTAAAAAGGAGGAGAGAAGAATTCTGATCTACCTATGCTACTGATTAGCTTTGTTGTCGGTGTTACCATTATTTTGCGGTTAAATTAGTGAGCAATTTTGGAAAATGTAGAAAAAATTGAAGAAAAGATTCCTCCATGAAAAAAAAGAAAAAAGAAAATATAAAACTGTACAATAAAGGAATAGGGGCAAAAGCGAAATAATCCAAAAAAGGGACAAAAAAATTTAAAAAAAAAAAAAAAAAAAAAAAAAAGTCATCACGTTATAACAAATAAACTCAATCCATACACAAAAAAAGAAAAATACCGGGCATAAAAGGTCACTCACTGATTTAAAGCCTCCTTGGGAGTGATTCTTCGACTGGGTTCTAGGGTAAGAATCTTCTCCAAAAGATCCACAAATGCACTTAAAAGTCTCACATCTACATCCTGCATCTTTTTGGTGACATGATTGGGCATCAATCGACTTTGCAAACCTTGGGTTGGCTTATTTGGAATATTGATACTTTTTACAATATCCTGCATATAGAAGTGTGTTTTTATGGAAAAAGAGAAAGTTGTAATCATCAGAAACCACCATCAAAAGTCAAGCTAAAGTGATATAGAAAAAAAAATCCCAAAGATTATACATGTGAGATGGACTAACAGTTCCAGTCACTCGATTTTTCTCAATTGATAAAAAATTTCCATTTTCTTCATCAAAATGAACATTTGAAAACTTGGCCTTCTTTAACAACTTCGAATTAAATCTTCCCTTTAATTCCATAATTAGTAACAATAAGTGATTGTTGCTTCTGCCAGGAAACAGAATTTTACCGGTATAAAGCTCGTATAACGTGCATCCAATTGACCAAATATCAATCGAACAGTCATATGGTAACCCGAGGACTGGAATAAAAATTTGTTAGAAAGATGATTAAAAAATAAAATGTGTTTACGGTCAAGTTAATTAAGATAGCTGCCAGGATGGGTGTAGAAAAAAAAAAAAAAAAAGGAATAAATGAGCAGAGGAAAAATACTGACTGATTTCAGGAGCCCGGTAAAATCTAGACACCAAATAAGGTGTGATTTCATTTTCTGTAACATCGGATGCTGAACCAAGATCACAAACTTTGAGAACAGATTTTGTCTCACTCACCTAAATGACACAATAATCATTTTATAAAATAAGGTAATAGCCATTGAGCAGTTTTGATGTTAACAAGTTGATACAAGTGCAGCCGACCAATGTACAGAGGTCACATTAGCTACAATCCTAGTTTCAGCAGGTGAGGGGAAATGATAATGTTGAACAGCCACAGACCAAGATGTTGTCCGGTTTCTAATATTTTCATGAAGGTTGAAGATGAGGTGTTCAATATGCGCGAATGGCAGAGGGAGGATCAAGTGATCGTTTGTTAGCACTATCTTGGATAACAAACTTACCATTTTTATGAAGAAATAAAAACAACATACCAAGTCTGCATGCATAATATTACATTTCTTCATGAGGGATAAAGCCAACAACATTTGATGGGCATATGCCCTCACAGCTCTCAGATTGATGCCTACATCCTTGCCAAACCTTTTAACAATTTCTCTCAAGTTCATACTACATTTAAACCCCCACAGAAAAAGAAAAGAAAATACACAAACAAATTAACTTCTCAAGTGAGGAAGACTTTCCGACATAAGAAAATCACTAACCTCATGGCTTCAAAGACCAAACAAAAATGACCCCGGTGTTCAAAAGTTCGCTCAAGCCTAATTACATGATACTTGCCAACTGGATCAGCCTCTTGCAGCTTCTTCAAGATACTGGCCTCTTTTTGACTAGATTTAAACCTGGTAACAGTAAGAAAAATATATGATTTAATCTGTTGAACCTGCTGAATTGAGAGAATAGTTATCCTGTATAGGAAGATAGAACCAACAAAAATCACAACTTACATACTCTCTTGGCTCCTAACCACTTTTATAGCAACATCACGACCCAGCCCGTTTGTCCCTTCCTTCGTAACAGACATATCTTTTGCACGGACAACTGATGCAAACATTCCTTTACCAAGGTTTGCATGTACATGGTATCTACCATTATCTAATAGCTCACCCAGTATGACACGGTAATATCCATCAGCATCATCAAAGTTATCAACAACTTCTACATCCGTGGCAGCTCGGTTTATGACCTTTTTGAAAAACATTTTTTTTGCGATATCAACGAGAGCAATATTTCACAAAATCAGCGTGGCAAGAGGATAAAAAAAGCGATACGACTTACGGGCAAAAATGGGGCAGATGAGCTGGGTTCTTTGGTATGAGTTACATTGACAGATTTATTCTTCTCCGCTTTCTTCTTTTCAGAAGAATCGATAGCAAACATATCATCATCTTCCTCTTCATTATCATCATCATCACCTTTATTTGTTTCATCGTGTTCTAAATAATTTGGAGTGGGTTGAGTAGTTAAAATTGGTACTTCGAGTGCTGTGTAGCCATGTATTTGTTTCTCGTATTGTCTCTCATTATCTATCCGACGGTCATTATCCGGATTGTAATCAGCAGCGGAAATGCTCTGATGGCCTAGACCGGTAATATTTTGCTGATCTAGCGGGTGCTTAGTCATAATTGAATCATCCCCAGTGGTAGTTAACGCTATTTTGTTGTTAGCATCTTGAGTTAAATCAAAATTGCTTTCCGCAACCGGCTCTGGGGAGGCTGGAACTGAATCTGTATCCATGTTCAGATTCATTCAAATGTCAAAAAAAAGGAGTCTTGGTCATTAATGATTAGATAATGGACTCACCAGATCCTTGTTCAGACACACCACGAGTTGGAAGAGGAGTTTCGGAATCATGTCGGATTCTGATAACAGGGCTATTCCGGTCAATGTCCTTGGAGATGAGTTCATGCGATATGAAAGTGTGTTCAGGTTTGGCCAGGAAAGTGTCAGTTGCGGCTGAAGCTTTTAAAGGTTGCGGAGAGCCTGTAGTAGTGGGAGCAGAAAGGGACACGCTGGGATCTGTGGTCATAGCAAAAACATCGGATGGGTTAATAGTCTGGTTTAGCTGCTTATGCTTAGCTAAGATTTCAGCTCTTTTACGACGTGCTTGTTCCAGTATTTCATCTTCTGTCAACTGAGGCTTATGTTCAGTTACACCTTCGACCTCATCATTGTCATCTTGTTGTAAACTGATGTCATGTAATGAAGGAATCTTTTCAGATGGATCGGGTGTCTTGTTGCGAGTTTTGCGTTCTGAATCATGCCGATTACGACCTTCGTGCCTATACCGATTTGATCTGTCTTCATCATCATATCGACGACGTAGATGCTCTCGATCAGGTGAGCGTTTGCGATTAGAGTATGGGGGAGGGGTGAAACGACTATAATCATGGTGATAATCTTTACGGCGTTCTCTCTTTCCACGAGAATCTCTAGGATAGACCCTTTCCCGATCAGATTCAACATCACGCTCACGGTGCCTCTCTCGAATGCGATTCCGACTTAAGCCACGCTCACGAGAAGTACGTGAGGATGATTCGCGATGACGATGGCGTTCACGATCTGAATCGCGAGGACGGTGATGAGAACGAGATTGATCTGACTTGATTGAGTGGGAGCGACGAGGAGAATGATCAGAGGAAACAATTCCTTCCGGTATCCTAAACGATAGGTATTATTGTCAGAAACCGAAGAGGGTAGATAGATGAAAAAAGGGGAATCAGAAACTGACTCTCCATCTTCAACGGTATCATCCAAAGGTACGGATGCAGGTTTTTTAACAATATCTTGCTTTGAATTGCTGGATACAGAATGAGATTGATGACTCCTCTGATCGGATTGAGGAGGTAGTTGGGAATTATTATTGATGCATGAATCTCTTTGAGAAGGATGGGATGAACGATGATCACTCTTTCTGATCTTGAGATCTCCTCTGTCTTGAAAAGTAGGATCTCTGAACCAAGGGTTATTATCTTCGTCTCGTTTTAGGTGAGATGAATTTGGACTGGAGTTGATTAATCCAAACGATCGTTTGCGAGGACTTCCTAGCATGATGTGATATTTATTTTTGTTCTGTTGAATTTGGAAACTGTACTAATTGGGACTGAAGCTGAAAAGAAAAGAAAGAAATGATTTATTCAATTTAAAGTCTCCCCCTTTTTATAGCACTAGCTGCGGCCGAAGCCAAAAAACAACAAACAGGCTCAAAATTTAAATTTTACTTTAAAAAAAAAAAAATTAGATTAAATGCGGCATTTTATAATCAGCTTTTGTGAAGAAAAGAATTTAAAAACAAGATGAGAAATGTGAGGTATCATCTGATTGATTACTTTAAGAATCATGTGTGATGGTAGGTTTCCAAGGGCATAAAATTACGGTTACATAGTTCATTCGGGGCCAACTAAATACATGCTACCCAAGAGTTTATCGCCGGTTGATGAAACTTTGTTAAGAAAATTTTGAGCTCTGATGATTGAGCATTCTGTCAATTTAATAATAGCATCTATCCCAACCTGACATGGCATTTTTTTTCTAAGGCTGCGTTTGGCACCGACATAATAGTGTAATAATGATAAAAATTATCACACCATTATCACGGGGAGTAACGGGGTGAAATAACATCATGACACTACGTTTGTTGAAACGTCATGAATCTCAGATTACCATGGTACTTGATGATCATGGCCATCCTCCCAGCCATTTTGATTATTTTGGTCGGACCCAAAATAATCATGGAATTAATCTGATTAAACCCCCATGTGAGAAACAAGTCGGAGAATGCAAGTTCCTCCTTTACCGTGAGAACCACAAAACTTCAAATCAACTTCCATCAAAAAAAATTCCATCAAACAACATCATGGACCCTGCACTTCTTGGTGCCCAATGTCTCACAACATCAACAGCTCCCAGTCCTGCAAATTCTCAACCACAATCACCTGAAAAAAACCCACAAGATGAATGGTTTCAAACTCGCCGCAGAATCCGAGATTCAGAACTGTCTACCACAGAAGCAAGTGAGAATGAACCACACCTTCCTCAAATTCGACTAACCCAAGGGCCCAGACGAGTTACATCAACCAATTCTCCCACTCTTTTTTCTCCGTATCCTACTGAAATTCAAGTGAAAACCCTTTCTGATTCTCCTCAATCTCAACGCAAGAAAACAATTTGGACGGGGCCAATGGAGTCATTGGCCATGGATTTGTACATCAAGGCTGTGGAACAAGGAAAGTGTTCTGATTCTGGTTTCAAAGTGGAAACCCATTGCTCAATTGCAACAGAAATCAACAACACCTTCCCTCATGCAAATGTTGATGCGTTGAAGGTGAAATCAAAGCTCAGTCAATCCTTTAAAAAGGATTATGATTCTTTCATGGCGTGTCGTGATGCCAGTGGTTTTGGCTGGAATGAGATAACATGTGAAGTGACGGCTGCTGAAGATGTGTGGGAAAATTATCTTAAGGTGTGTAGCTTCTTTACATTCCTTTATGTTTTGAATGATAGCAACATTGATTCAATCACAATATCTCCCTTCAATCTGTTGAATTAAAAGTCTCATCCCCATGCGCGCAAGTTCAAGGGCGCTGCATTCCCTGAATGGAGAAAACTCGAGTTAATCTTTGGTTCTACTTGTGCTACTGGGCGCCATGCACAATATTCAAGGATGGATCATGTTTCAGTCTCACCCACCTCTGCTCCAATTCAACCGATACACTCACCTTCATTTGACTCACAACAGCAGGCATCTGATAGCTCGAACAAAATAGCAAGTGGTGCATCACATGGCGGGGTAATAATTCTCAAGGCCGTAGTGGGAACCAGTTGATTGCAAACGCTATCAAAAACCTTGTAGGATACCTTCAGATAAACCGTGAACAACGTGAGCATGCCACACGTCATAACAGTGCAAGACAAGAAGCTGTCATGTTGTATCAAGAAGAATATGCTGCAGAAGCCAGCCAACGAGAAGCCCTTGATGCCTTCAAGGTGTTTAAAAGTGAGATAAATGCTCAAATTTTTTTGGGCATAAAAGATAAAGAGCTACGTCTTCAGTGGCTCCATCAAGAAATAGCAGAGATACATTATGAATCATCTTGATATCAATTACAATCATTTTTTTTTCATTTTAAAACATTCTCCACCTTGTAAATCTACTATTAAATAGAATTAATTGATAATATAACAAATAACTTCTATCTTGACTACATAGATTTCTTATACTTCTTACATTATTTGTTAGTTTAAATAAAAAAACTTGTAGATAAGATAGATAAAAACGAGGATAGAGAAATGATGGAAAATTATGAGATGATTTCATTGATCCGATGCTCTGAAATAAAGAAGAATTGCTTAGTAAGTATTTGGCAATACCATGGACCCCATGTAAATTTAAGTGAGCTATTTACCAAGATCTAGATTGAGCAAGGAGGCGCCTCCGGCGAGCTCTCCTCTCTCTTCTTTTCTTATTTCTGCGTCGTCTGTGTTCCCTCTCTCTTGGGGACATTTGGGCGAATCGTATGTAGTCTTGGATTATTTTTTAGTTTAAATAAAAAAACTTGTAGAGAAGATAGATAAAAACGAGGATAGAGAAATGATGGAAAATTACGAGATGATTTCATTGATCCGATGCTCTGAAATAAAGAAGAATTTCTTAGTAAGTATTTGGCAATACCATGGACCCCATGTAAATTTAAGTGAGCTATTTACCAAGATCGAGATTGAGCAAGGAGGCGCCTCTGGCGAGCTCTCCTCTCTCTTCTTTTCTTATTTCTACGTTGTCTGTGTTCCCTCTCTCTTGGGGACATTTGGGTGAATCATATGTAGTCTTGGATTTCAAATACATGATCAATCTCCCATTTGCGGCGAGAACGGGTCTCAAGCAATAATTCAGAGCTATTATAATCCGAGTAGTTCGACATGGGAGGGTTTTTTTACTAGAGGGGGAAATGGGATGATAATACTTTACCTCCATTTCCCCCTCCTTATATATTTTTTCGGCCTCTCACATTTCCAATCGGAGGAGGTCCATATTATGGCAACTCATCATATGTTTAAATTGAGAAGTTTTTGATATCATTGTTTTATTTTACAATGATATCAACTACAAGTGAATTGAAAATAGTACATGTCTCTGTTGATATGGATATAAAAAAATGAAAAAAGATAGCAATGAGGAAAGCAAAAAGATACATGAAGTGAAGCAAATCTAATCAACTATAACATTGATGGGATCGACCCATGAGAACTTGCTGGTATTGGGCCCACATATCAAGGGCTATTTGGTCTCTCCATTTGGCCAAATAGCCCTTCTCCTGTCCTCCTAGGTGTTGATTATGTTCATCAATATTGAGGTCTTGGTAAGTTGTATCAGTATCGTTGCTGTGGAAGAA
>KN361165.1:15568-26303 GCA_000785685.1 Uromyces viciae-fabae | reverse complement strand
GCTTAGTCCATACACATAGTGTGTATGACGTCCTATCTTAAGGGCACAAAAGGGGTTTCCTCTTATTTCTATCTAGAAACATATTTATCTATTTTTAAGATAGAAGGACTAGTTTTTTATTATTACTTCTGCTGGGTGACTAGGGTTATTTTACCCAAGGAATCCAAAAATGAAGTAATAATTAACTTTTCTTCACTCTAAATGGGAGCAATTTTATATTTTCTCTATTTCTTTTAATTTTTTGTTTTTATTTTATTATTTTTATTTTTTAATGTTTTTTATTTAGATGTTTTGCTTATGTTGGCATGCTCAACATTGTAGCAGGCTGACAAACATACTTGAAATATTACAGACATGCTTCTGCAATACATCTAAGATAAAGCTAAGATATATCATGGATACACAAGAGCCAACTGCATGCAGTTGGCACACTATTTTCTGTGGTGAGTCTGGCTTAGAATTCCTTCACCATCATCCCAATCAGGTCATCGTTTGTGTTTTCCTCAGCATGCTAGTATCATTGATTTCGCACATGCTAATGGTATTGTAGAAGTCTCAGGTTGTGAGATAAAATACTTATCCAAAACAACCTACAAATAATAAAATATTAGATATTAATACAAGAAATCTTGAATATATTTTTTATTATAAGGAATTCACAAAATATTATTACATTTTCTGAACCCTCATTGATAACTAAACTAGGTCAACCTGCGGAGCCACCCTTGAATTCTAAACTTTTATTGATGTATTTAGCCCACAAGAATAATCATTACACAAAGCAAAAATAATTATGATTTACATCTAGGCGCTTAAAGTATGATTCACACATACTCCATATTGTGTACATTCATGAAATTCTGTCAGAATTGACGTAGCTCCTCTAGTATAAAAGTTATGGGCTGGAGAAGTTGTTAAACAGTAGGTACACATACCTACTTAGACAAGTTTCCTCCACATTGTAACAATTTAAACAATGTAGAACCCTGGAAAAATAATTACAGATAATTATTCCCAGGATATTTCAAAAGGAATTATGCAGAAATGATGTCATCTTCTCCACGCATAAAAAGTCCAGAATTCTAGAAAACAATTCAAATTAATTAATAAATTAAAATATTTACTTAAACTTAAGACCATGAGAAATGTCTAAAAACTTAAATAGAACACGTGAAAATATCAGTATTCTTTATTACAAGTTGCTATAAATATGTAATAAAGAATAAGAGGGAATAATATTCACTTATAAATCTATGACAGGAATGGGATCTTTTAAATTATTCCCATAGGCAAATGGAAGGAATTAAGAGCACCCTAGAGGAAGGATTTTTCTATAAATACCTGGCTCTTCCTCCCCTTTTTGGTTCATTCATTCAATCATACATATACATACAATTAAACCAATCAATCCAATCCAAACCACGAAATTAAGTAAGTTACTAGTGTCATTAGACCAAAGTAAAAACCCCTTCACCTTATTTTCCTGAACCAGCTATAGGCTCTACTAGAATTGTAACATAAGATAAAGAAATTCCCCCTTCTATCTTATTGCTCCAATTCCTTATAAGTAAATTGAGGAGGACTCCGGCCTCTTGACAGAGCAGCTTACCTCAAGCCTCCCCCCAATTTACTCTACAATTTATTTTTAGATTTTACCTGTGCCATTGTTTTAACTATAAGTTAAACTACCACAGTAGACACTTTTATATAAGGTATATCCTTAATATAAATAGCTGTATGAAACCTATAAGGTGTTTATTATTAACTAATAATAAATTATTCCGCGTTATAATCACAATAAAAATTTATTTGTGGACATTCATAGTCCTTTATAATAAAAATTAGCATCAAAGGACATAGAAATACCTCACAATTGGGGGCCTCATCGTGTTTTAGACCTGAGGAAATGATTTTATAGACAAAATTTGGCCTTATAATTTTATTTACTGACTTTGTTTCGTCCTAATTATCCCTTTTAGAACAAATTCAACCATTTCTATTTTTTATAACGTAAGAAATATCAATTATAACCAGTAATTATTAATTTTTCTTACAAAGAAAATATAAATAACTTATTCAATATAGATTTCTAGTGGCACCCAAAACCCAAGAAATTTCGAACTCAGCTGCTGTCCTCACCATTGAGGCTATCAAAAATCTTTCTGTCAACCCTGTGGCCAGTTCTAACCCAGTAACTAGACTAGGAAGCCCAGTAACTTTAGTCAACAACTACCCAAGAGCCAGTAGCGTCCCAGCTGTAGACTTAACTAAGAAATTAACTGCCTTAGAGGCCACAAAGAATTTAAGAGCTAGTAAGCCCTTATTTTTCCGCTAAAATAACATTAAAATAATACAGAAATATTTATAAAATCGTGTCTTTATCCCTCAGATCAGGAAAAGACTACGCAAGCACCAGTGGTTCCAGAGGAACCAATAGAAGAGGAAGAGGTGGACGCGCTAGAGGAAGAGGAAGTAGAAATAGTGATGGAGGTAGAAGCCCCTCCCAAGAACAAGGGTTAGTACCCCCTAATTCTAGCTCCCCAGACAGCGCCACAATGATTTCTGATGCCCTGAGGTCTTTCAGTATTGAACCCAGCGCAGAAAGCAGCCCTGGACATCCTTTTAGCGTCCAAAAGGGCCTATCTGAACGCCAAGGGAGACCAGGAATTAGCCCTGTTGCCAGCTTACATTAACCAAGCGTGCAGGAGTTTCCAAGTAGTGAGAGGATTTCTGAGCTGGCCAGAAATTTCGAGAGAGCTCAACAATTGGAATCCTTTCAAGGAAAGAAAGGTGGCCCAAGTTCTGGCCCACCCAGCTTTGCACAGGAGGAGGAGAGAGAGGGAGATGAGACAATTAGAGCCCCCTCAATGGGTCCAATCAGGCTCCAGAGTAGCCCACAATCCTCCCAGGGGCCAAAGGAACAATCCTGCTCCTTAAAGGATCCCCAGAAAGGAAAAGGACCTTTTTTTGGACGTCTTGGATGCCGCACAAAGCTTGAAAGATTCCAGAGCTGTGCTTTGACAGAAGCAAGGGAGGAATTAGACAAAAATATTATTAGTAGTATTGCAGCCATACATTAAAATTTAGAGCATGTACCTGCATCAATGAATCAACAAATTATTAACATACATGATCTTATTTATGATGGTTTATTACTCTAGACCAAAGACCAGACTTTTTATTTCAAAAATTCAAATAAGAACAACTATTTTTTTATAAAATGAGAAACAAGAAATTGCAACAAACAGGTATTGTGACTTTTAGATTTAATCAATTTGTTTGTTGAGAACTATTAAATAGATAGAGAGAAATCGAACTAGAAACAATGTTAGAAATAATTTTAGATAATATTAAAAATAACTAATTTGATTTTTAATCTTACTAAGATTGAGACTTGGTTTTTCTGGGGGCAGTTTTGTTTTGATTTTGACTTGCAGATGAATTTGACTTTTCTGTTTTAAAATTGAGTTTGTTTTTAATTGAAAAAGTTCTGATTGTTAGTTTTGATTTTGAGAGTGATGAATCAGAAATCAAGTACGCAGAAGTGTAATTCTTATTTTGATATTCTTCTAGTGAAGTGAGCTTGAGTTTTTTGGGTTCAAGTTCAGGAATGGGAAATTAAGAGTTGAGCGGTTATTCTTTTTTTTTAATTAATATAAATTTGAAAATCTGAAGTGTTAAGTGTTTTAAGATTTGAATTTGAAGTTTTCACACCAGCAGATAGATAATAAGTACGGAATTGTTCAACAATTAACAAATGCAATAGAATTCACGATAAAATATCCACTATGGCCACTATTGAGAGAGGTGTGGAGCGTGTTGTAAGCAACATAGACACTACCAAAAATAATTGGTTGTCTTTAATTGAGAGTAATAAAAATTTAATTGCAAAAATACAAACAATGGAGACTAATATGTCTAATGTACAAAATGATATTGTTACCACAATAGAACAAGCAATTGAACAAAAAATTACTCGGAATAATATTATACAACAAATAGAAATAAGTTTCAAAGAAAAAGTTTTAGAACTCCAGGAAAATAACAAAGCTTATATGGAGAATATAGTTGAAGGAATTTTTTCCGAAATCCACACCAATGTACAAAGTAATGAAGTAACAGAAGCACAAGGAGAAAATCAGTTTGGAGAATTATTATCACAAATTTCTGATAAACTTTCTAATATTTACGCTAAAGAAGACAGAGACAAATGGAATTGATCTCCAAAAACATTAAGAAAAATAATGAAGCATACCATTTTTTACAAGGTGATAATATTAAAATCCATCAAAAATTGGATGAAATGAAAGAAACTATGGATCATTGGGATTATGAAGAAAATGAGGAAGTCCTTAGTGAAGACCCTTTATTCACTCCTGAATCTAGCAAAAAATAATAATAAATATAGAACTCCTAAAAAAGATACACCTTTAACTAGAGAAAATTTGGTATCTTCTTTCAAAAACTCTATAGAAGAAAGGACACCATCTATTAAAGAATATAAAGAAAATAAAAATGTCCCAAAAATTGAAAATTGGCCCACTTTTAAAGGGGAAGGGGAACATGATCACGTTGAATTTATTAGAACCATAGACCTATACAAAGAAGATTTTGAATTAAATGATAATTCTGTGACTTCCAGATTCAGCAGGCTATTTAAAGGAGCTGCTAAAAAATGGTTTAATACAATTAGAATCACTTATGGTAGACAAACCTGGGACTGGTGGAAAGACCAAATTATAAAAAAATGGGGAAATTCTGCTTGGATGTACAGAATGGAAACCAAATTTGAAGAAAGTGTGTTTGATCCAGATAAAGATGTCCCTGTCAAATGTTTTTTACCCCAAAAAGACAGACTTACAGCAGTATGGCCAGAACTTTCATCAGAAAAAGAACATTTTAAAATAATTAAAAAATGTTCTGGAGAATTGGAACATGCTGTCAGGAGAAGAATACCTGTTGACTGCTCTACTGAAGATATAATTCATGCCTTGGAAGAAATAACATCCAGAACTAGGATAGGCAGAAAATATATTTCAAAAGGGAAAAAAACAGAAACACCAAAATTAGATGATGATCATAAACCTACTACTTCCATTAGAAAATGCTGGAACTGTGACAAAACTGGATATACTGCACAATATTGTACGGTTAAAAAGATTAATGTCATAGAACCTACAGATTCTCATCCAGAAAATCACTCAGGAACTGAAAATGGTGATTTTGATGATGGATCATCAGTAAGTGATAATTTAATAGAAGCAGATCAGAATATGATTGATTTAGAATTTGATATTGTTGATGTATAATATCATTTATTACCACAAGAATGGAAATCTGGTGATAATATTCAACAAATATCTGATGCCAGATTAATGAAAACAAAACCAGCAAGAGGCAAAGGATACACAGGTGGTAGAACTAATATTACTGTAGCTATTCTTGATCACCAAGAAGTAGATGTCTTGTTAGATGCAGGAGCATTTTGCTCAGTAGTTTCCAGCAAATATTTAGAACAAGTTATGCCACAATGGAGAGAAAGTTTGATCCCTATCATTAATGCTAAATTAAAAAGTGCTAATAATCCTATGAAACCTTTAGGGGTAATGGAATGTTCTATGTTTTTTCCTCATCCTTCTGGAGGGATTAGAATGGCTCTAGATGTCTGAATAATTATTTCATCATGGGGAATGATTTTCTCATTCTATATGGTATTGAAATTAACAATACTAGAGAAAGATATTTTACCATAGGTAATGAGAATAAAAGAAAGAAATTTCTTTTTAAAAGTAATAAAACTATAGGAATTAACAGTATCTCTAATAAAACACCTTTTAATCAATTTCTAGATTCTTAACTCAGTGAAAGTAAAATCAGTGAGAAATTATCTCCTGTACAAATAACTTAACTGCAGAATTTATTATTCAAAAATCATAAAGCTTTTGCTACTGATAAAGAACCTTTGGGTGCTATAATTGGACATGAGGTAGATATATCCCTTAATATTGATAGACCTTATCCACCAATTCTGAGAAGACCTGCTTATCCTGCTATTCCTAGAGCAAGAATTGGGCTTGATAAACATATTGAAGATTTAATTAAACTTCATGTCCTCAGAAAAATTGGTCATAATGAGCAAGTAGAAATTACCACTCCTGTAATCATTGCATGGCACAATGGTAAATCCAGAATGGTTGGAGATTTCAGATCCCTTAATAATTACACTGTCCCTGATAGATACCCTATCCCAAGAATTAATGAAACTCTGACTCATCTATCCCAGGCTGAATTTATTACTAGCATGGATGCTTCAAAAGGATTTCATCAAAATAAAGTAACTGATCAAGCTAGGAAGTATTTAAGAATTATTACTCATTCAGGAGTTTATGAGTATTTAAGAATGCCATTTGGAATTAAAAATGCACCCTCTCATTTCCAAAGAATGATGAACTCCATATTTCATATTGAGCTAGCCGAAGGATGGTTGGTTATATAAATTGATGATATTATTATTTGTTCTACAACTTGGGAAGAACATTTACAAAGGTTAGAACTAGTACTCCACAAAATTATTGAAGTTAATATGAAAATTTCCCTCAAAAAGTTTGCTTTTGGATTTGAAAAAATCCAGGCCCTTGATCATATAGTATCAGGATGAGCTTTATGTATAGACCATAATAAAGCGGCAGCTGTATTACTGAAACCTGTCCCTTTAACAAAAAAGGAACTGCAGAGTTTTTTAGGCTTTGCTGGGTATTATAGACAATTTTTGGAAACATTTGCTATGGATGCTAAAATTTTATATGCTATTTGTAATAATGATTCAGTATTGGAGATGACTGATGAAAGAATGAAAGCATATGAGAAAATTAAAATTAACCTCACTCAAGCACCTTGCTTACTGATGCCTGATTTTAAATTACCATTTAGATTATATGTAGATGCCTCCATGGAAGGATTAGGTGCCACATTGCATCAACAGCAAATTCATAAAGATCAATTAATTGAAGGGCCCATATTTTTCATATCCAGACAATTAAGGAAAGCGGAATATAAATATGGTGCCAGTCAACTAGAATGTCTGTGCCTAGTGTGGGCATTAGAGAAACTTCATTACTATTTGGATGGGAGTTTTTTTGAAGTAATCACAGATTGTATTGCTTTAAAATCATTATTAAACATGAAAACACCTAATAGACATATTCTCAGGTGGCAAATTGCAATCCAAGAGTATAGAGGAAGTATGACTATTACCCATAAAGAAGGAGCAAAACATAAAAATGCTGATGAGTTAAGCAGGTGGTTTCTACCAAATGAACCCTCTAATCCAGCATGGGTGCCAGAAGATGAAGAAGAACTTCCAATAATGGGCATTAGCATTACAGACCTAAGTGAAGAATTTCTTTGCAAAATTAAAGATAGTTATAAACAAGATAAGAATTGTACCTTACTAACTCAGATATTAAAAAAAGATGTGAAAGATAATGAACTTATTAATAGTTTAGATGATAATGAGTTTCAGACTTAAAAATAGTTTTGATTTCAGCACACAAGAATACAAATAATAAAAAGAAAAGAATAAAAGAAAAAGATAAAAAGATAAAAATAAAAATAAACCTTAAAAGGGTAACAAGAGATGAAAGACTAAGAGTGACCAGCTAGAATATAAAAAGAGACAAGTGAGGTACAAGACTAAAATAAAAGTGAGTTAGTATTTTGATAAAGAAAAATAAAAATAAAAATAAAAATAAAAATAATAATAATAAAAATAAAAATGAGTAAATACCAAGATGGGCTAATTATAATAGCTATTGTACCTGATTCCTTGTATGAGAAAGTGTGCTGATGAGAGAGAAAAGAATAAAAAACGGAGATTTGATGATGTGAAAGGAATTGGTGAAAGTGTTGTGAAAGTGATGTGATAAAAATAAAATAAAATAAATAAAATAGATAAAATAAAATAAAATAAATGAAATAAAATGAAATAAAAAATTAATAAATCCAACACGCTCCCTGGCACAAAAACCTATGGTTGAGGGCAGACATTGAATTTTAGAGATGACACTAGGGGAGCTTTCTTGGCACTCTCTAGAAAGTGCCTTGCTTCAATTTCATGTCTTGCATTGTATGAAGTAAGCTACATCTTTTCGGTAAACTAGTACTACCTTGTTGCTGAATTTTGCTATAAAGGCAGTGTGATTTGGGTCTAAATGCTCCTCATATCATCCTCAACTGATCAGGTGAGTACTGTGTCACCCAACTGTACGCGCGTACGTTTGGGTGGACTGTCTGTCTGAACTGAACTGCCGCACTGCAGCCAGAACAGCCAGGGGGCTTATATTCACCACAATTGGGTCAAATATATAGGTAACTCCTGCTCAACTGCAGCTTAATTATGGTGTGTTTATACACCGGTTGCAGATGTCATTGGCGTGAAGTTCAAGCTTAGTTATGCAAGAATTACACATTTAGGAAGGAATCAATGGTGCTCAAGTTGTGGATAAGGGGTAAAGGTAGGCATTCTCTGGAGAGTGCCAGAAAAGCTCCCCTAGTGTGAAACAGCTTTTAAAAAATTTGCTCTACACAGTGGTTTGGTTAAGAGATCAGCTAAATTACTTGCAGATTTGATGTATTTGATTTCAATTTTCTTGATGTTTATTTCTCTTCTGATAAAGTGATAGCGCACATCCATATGTTTAGTCTTGAAAGCAGAATTATTTGATTCACCTTTAGAAAAACCAATAGCTCCTTGATTGTCTTCCCAGATAGTTGTTTGAGATTCAAAGCGGATATTGAGAATTTTGTTGAATAAAATTTTGATCCACATGATTTCTTTTGTAACTTCACAGATAGACATTACTTCAGCTTCAGAGACAGAGACAGGTACAGTAGGTCGTTTTCTAGAGCGCCATGATAAAATATTTCCATTCCACATTGTGACATAACCAGTGATTGACCTTCTAGTTTTGGGACAATTTGCGTAATCAGCATCAGCATAACCACAGAAATGATTCTCAGAGTTTTGATCAATTGAACAATTTAATCCATGAGTTCTAGTTAATTTAAGATAAGATAATACTTTCAAAGCTGCTTTCCAGTGAGAATTACCAGGATTTTTTAAAAATTGAGAGAGAGAATTCACAGAGAAAGTAATATCTGGTCTAGTAGTGCAACTGATGTAATTTAGGGCGCCCACAAGTCTTCTATAATTTTTACCAGATTTTAAGAAGTTTTCTCTGTCTTCTTTACAAGCGTCAGTCAAGTATAATTTTGGAATAGCAGGAGTATTTGAGGGAACAATATCTTCATCTTGATATCTTTCTAGCAAAGTGTCAATGTATTGATATTGAGATAATTTAATATTTTGATCAATGAAATCAATATTCATTCCAAGAAACAAAGAAGGTACACCCAGATCCTTGATTTGAAATCTTGAAGACAATTCTGATTTGAAAACTGAAGGATCTTTACTAAAAATTGCAATATCATCAACATGTATGTATAAAAATGTACCTTTACGCCAGAAAACACAGGATTCAGCTTCACATCTATGAAATTCAACTGAGAATAGCCACTGAGACAGGGTTTTGTACCATGCTTGAGGAGCTTGTTTGAGACCATAGATTGCTTTATTTAATTTAAGATATTTTTTATTTTGAACATTTACACCAGGAGGAGGACGAATAAAAATATTTTCTTCAAGAGGAGCATTTAGAAAAGCACTTTTCACATCAACTTGTTGAACTTGTAAATTGTTTTTCAGAGCAAAAATAATTAACATTCTAAAAGCAGTGAGTTTTCCAGTTGGAGCAAAAGTAGTTGAGTAATCTTCCCCTTCAATTTGTTTAAAGCCTTGAACACATAATCTGGCTTTATATTCTAAAACTTTATTGTTGGAGTCTTTCTTAGTTCGAAATCACCAAGTACATGTAAGTGGATTAACAGTTTCATTTGATTCAACTTCTTCCCAGACTTTATATTTAGTGATATTATTTATTTCTTTTTCAACAGCTTTCTTCCATTCATAGTTATTTTCACTAGCCATTGCTTGATAATAAGTTTTTGGATCATTTGTTATTTCAGCATCAGAAAGAAAAAAAATTAATAAAAACACCACATCTGTTATATGGAATAATTTTGTCAGTAGATATCTTGCTATGCTCAGGTTCATTTTGAATTGAGTTTGCAGAAGAGTCAGAGTTTTCAGACATAGAGATTTCATTAGTCACATTACTTGGGATTATTGGTGGAAGTTTTTGAATTTCAATGAGATCATGTGATTGAGCAGCAATTGAGTCAGAAGTTCCTGGAAAATTGTTTTCTTCAAATTTGACATAAATAGAATGAGTTGGAGTTTTATTGCTGAGTTTTAAAATTTTATAAAACGTAAAATCATTGACAAAACCTAGAAGTAGACCTTTTTCAGAAGTAGGTTGAATTTTGATCTGAATTCTTTTTGAGTATAAACATAAAAAAGACATCCAAAAGGCCTTAAATTGTCTAATCTAGCTTTCTTATTGTGCCACAGCTCATAAGGAACACCATTTCCAGTTTTAGACGGAAGAACATTGATAAGATCAGTAGCAGTGTTGATTGCTTCAGCCCAGTATTTGAAAGAAAGTTTTGATTGATGAAGTAAACATCTAGCTTTGTCTAAGATTGTTCTGTTGGATCTTAAATTTTAAGGCCATTGGGGAGCTCACTCATGAGTTACAATTTTTTTTCTTTTTGCTGA
>JNCO01000823.1:0-26055 GCA_000785685.1 Uromyces viciae-fabae | reverse complement strand
AGAAAAAGAGACATGTCATGTAGTCATGACATGTGTGAAAGACAACAGTTGGAAGCACACTGAACAAGCTCAACAGATTCTTTTTCAAAAATAACGTCCCGGGATCGCACAACCTTTCTCTTTTCTGAGTCCCAGATCCTATATGAGTGGATTTCTCCATCAAAACCGACTAACTTTCCTTTTTGACATCTCGCGTCAAGCTTCCCTAGTGACTCGAAATGGTGGACGCTGTAAAACAAATCAGATCCAATTGGCTTAATGCTTGATAACCTTGGTTTCTTCCCCCAGAATTTCTCATACGGACAGGTTTGTTGATTTCAATTGTACACAAACGATGCTGCTACTACCATTTCCGCCCATAAAAACTTAGGTAATCCAGCGTCAATAATTAATGTTCTACTCTTTTCCACCAGCGTCCTATTCATACGTTCTGCTGTGCCATTTTTTTGTGGGGTATTCCTAGTAGTAACGATGTGAGTGATTCCCTTTTTTATGATCCAATTTTTCATGTCCTGATTCACGAATTCCCCTCCACCGTCACTAATCACTCTTTTGACTTTTCTTCCTAATTGTGTTTCCACCAAATTTACCACCTCGAGTAAAGCCTGTTGTGACTCGCTCTTAGCTCTCAGGATCCTGATCCATGAATATCGACTGACGGTATCAACAATTGTTAAAAAAAATTTAGATCCTCCCAGCAAAGTTGGGGTAATGGGTCCGACTACATCAACTGATAATTCCTCGCCTGCCACACCCGTCCTCTCACGTTTGGTTTTAAATGGTCGCCGGGTTAAATTTCCTAACTTGCATGCTTCACAGTCCGTACCGTCACCAGGATGACCGAGTGTCCAATGTTCTTCAAGACTGATATTACACATCACCTTCCTTCTTCCAAGATCCAGAAAGGGTAACTTGTTTTTAATCTTTCCCATCATAATGGTTTCGTTGTTTCTGACTATTTCGAATTTTCCACTTTTTTTGCTTACAACTTGTGCTCCACTTTCCCACAACACAGTTTGGGAAATCAAGCAATACGGCAACAAAGGGACATGGTATGCATTGCAGAAAGTTATTGAATGGTCAGTAGAATACAAAGTTACATCTCCTTTTCCTATGATATCTACACTCTGACTGACTTCCCCAATCCCTACTTTCCCTTTCATCTCTTTATAGTTATCGAAGTCGGACTTATCTATGAACATGTGGTCCGACGCACCTGAGTCTAGTAGGATCGAGTTAGAGTCTCCTACTGCGGCGGTATTCACGACAACTGCACCAGTCATTGCACAGGTGGTGTTGCCTTTGTAGGGTTTAGTTTCCAAGTTTCCAAGATCTCCGAATATTTCTAATTTGGTAAGTATCGGGTTGTAGTATTCACTTTTGGGGTTTGTACATTCTGACATGCCTGTGTCTTCCTCCTCTACTGGATCGTAGAACTCAGACAACTCATCCTCCGGATTCAAATTGATGATCTTGTCAAGGTAAGTAACATCATCCATGTCATCATTGTACTTGCTGTCAACCCGTACATTGCTGATAAACGCGACTGATTTGGTTTGATTTTCTGTTTCTCCAACGTTTGCTCTCGGTGGTGCAAACTTATAGTTGGTCCACTCTTTTTGGCACTGCTTTGCCGAATGAACATCGACACCACAGTTGTAACACTTCATCGTCTTCTTTGATACCTGACCGACCATGGCAACATTATCGTTTTTCTTGACTTTAAATTGTAAGTGATTGCGTTCAATCTTCTCCATGACTTCTTCAACTTTCAGATTGACGCTGTCTGATATTATGATCCTTACTAACGACTCGAATTCCTTTGGTAATTTCTTCAAGATTAATAGTGCCAGTACTTGGTCCTTAATGTCAAGACCGGTTGTTCGAATCTTGCTGATACCACCACGAACGCTTTTAACAAACTCCTTGGTCTCTTTAAATTCAAGATCGATAAAATCGCCCAGGGCAATCATCTGGTGGTGAGATTCACTACCCGCATATTTCTTCCTAAATAACTCCCATATGGCTAACCCATCACCTTCCTTTTCCGGACCTAATTCACTGTTGACAATTACAATATGCTCCTCATCCAAGTGTTTCATGATGAGGACATACATCTTCAGGTTCTTTGCTTCGATACCGGCGTTGGAGGTACTAGTGCTCGCTGGATTAGTGTTACTGCTGCTTTCTTTCTTGATGAGGTCCATAATTCCTAACCCGTAGAACTCGGCCCGCATCATGGTTGCCCAAGTGGCATAATTCTTTTTGTTTAATCGATATTGCTTGGTTTCGGTTGTAGTCTCCATCTTGCTGGATTTGATTTTTGTTGTTTCTTTTAGTGACAATATTTAGTTAGAGATAGGATGACTTTAGTAAAGGCTAAGCTGAGATATGATTGGTAATACTTTTTGGTCTTGAGGACCGTACTGATAATGTGATAAATTAATGTGAATTAATTCTTCTTAACTGTTGAGCTGAGGCTGCCAGTTTAGGATAGACTGAGAATTGATAAGATGATGAATAAAACTTATAAACTGAATTGCGTGAGGAGGGGAGGAAAACGTGATACAAGCTCTATTATATATACATCATTGAAAAGTGCTTGTGAGTATGAGTGAAACCTGATTTTCCTCCTCTCCGGTCCCAACAATCCAGGAAAACATTCTTTCCTGGTAATCTTACTTTTACCGGCATTTTATTGTTTTTTGTTCTCTTGGCTGCAATGCTCACTTGAGCATTTCTTTTTCTTTTATTCATTTTCGCTAAATGTATTCTTGTGTCTCGAGCTTGTGCTTTTCTAATTGTGCTAATCATTTGTCCTAATTCAATTGTATTCTGGTCAATTGCTGATCTGAGTTGCTCGCTATCAAAGTATCCAAAAGTTGCTTGTAGTCCAGTGGTATTCACGTTGTTGATGTTGTGAGATAAGCTGATTGCATGTTCAGCGATCCTGGGTTCAATTTGCTGTGGGGAAGTCTTTTTACCAAAAGACTTCTGAATGAATTCCAACACCTCTGCTCCTGTGACATACGTTTGACATGTTGGTTGACTCGAGCGTACAAATGTGAGGTTAGCATGAGCAACCTTCTCAACAAATTGTCTTTAATATTTTGACAAAGACAAAGAAAGCATAGGTAGTGGGAGTGATAGTGATACCTCATCAATAATTTCAAACACACTGTGGCCATAGGCAGGGTTTGAAGGTTTGCAGGACAGTTCCATAGCAATATTTGATGGTTTCCTTGATCAATGAGGATAATGATATTTGTGGAAGGATTTGTTGTGCAAAGCAATTATAACAGCTAATGTTCCTATATAGTACTAATGATAGGTTGCACCTATTTGGCATTCACCATTGGTATTTATATGGGCTCATGTTCCTATCAACCATGTCTGGGATTCCATACAATCTATTTGAGGCACATATCACATTTTTGCATTGCTTGTCTTGGACTAAATTGTATTGATTTATTTTGGAATTTGGTCCTCATGACCACTCAACCTCTTTCCGATTACATTAATTTCTCTCTTAAATTTTCATTTGTTTTTGTGTTAGGTTTTAGAACCACTTTAGACCCTGGCATGCTGTTCAGGGGGTTAAACTTGTTTTTCTTTCTATATAATCTCTGCAGTTGGATTAGAAATAAATTCATTGGTTCTTCATCCTAAAAGGCCAAACTATCTGAGCCAACCAAGAGATAAAAATCCAAACTATCTGATCCAACCAAGAGAGATTGTCATCCTCCTTGTTCCCATCTTTAATCTTGAGTTCTTTTTCATCAAAATCACAAAAATATTAAACGTAAAAAAAATTAAAATAAAATTAATTATCAAAAACATAAATTCTGAAATATATTTGGTTCTCTTTTTCAACAATTTATGCCCCACCCTAATACAACAGATCACTGAGAGCACCCATCACACAGGTTTGTATCATTTTTTTTCTTTATCAAAATTCCTAATTACAACATTGAGAATTATAAGCTTCAAGGGTGTATTACTGAGTTTAAATACATATTCCACAAGACCACTCAAACCGGAAAAGGCATGCTTGGTCCTTATTTTTGTTAAGTGCATTTGGTATTGAAAATTTCTTCCAGGATAAGGTTTTTGCTTAGAAAAACATCCAAAAAATTTCTTTTCTGCATTGTGCAATATTCTCAATTCTGTATTAAACATTGGTTTGGGGGTAGGGTTGCTGCCTTGCAATGATGTCCTTTTCTGGTTTGTGCAAAGCTTCCCAGTCCCACATGCCTTGTAAAAATCTGCCATTCTGGATGATGTTTCTAAACTTCTTGAGCATTAAGAATGTGCTATTTTGGATGATGTTTCTAAAATGCTTGAGAAAATATTCAATGTAACATGGCTCTGTCTCTTGGTGATAAATTGAGGCCATTGTTTAGCTGTTTAACCTCACTGAATACCACTCATGGTCCCCTAAACTGTCCAGGTAGTTGGTCCCTGATAATTACAGGACAACTCACAAATATCTGTCTTGTAATATTCAGGTTGCTTAAGACCAGGGATTTGATGTTTGGATTTTTGTTTTATTTTTAAAAACAAGTTTATATTTTGCTCATTGAAAGGATAAACTTAATTATGCATTGAAAAAGTATGAAAGTGTATTACAGTGGATGGAGAAAATGAAGTAGGAGACAAAGGAGATAGTGAGAAATAAAATTGACTTCATTGAGAAAATGTCACAGGCATTTTTTTCTGTGATCAATACTAATAGTAAATAGGACTTAAAAAATTCTTTCTTGAAATCAATACAAAGAAAAAGACAAGTTACAAAATTTAGAACTTAAAAATTGAGTGACTAATTATTTGATTTGTTTTTGTGGAATTGCTAGGAAGATTCAAGTGTATAAGATGAAGTTTTTGTATTCCTTTGAAAAGTTTCAAGAAAGAGAAAACTGAAAAACAAGAGAAGAGTTGGCATCTTTGTACTAAATGATTTTTATAATTTCACTGTTTTTTTTAAAAAAATTGATGGTGCTGGCACTGTTTTTGTTTCCCCTCAGCTGGTTGATTGACCTTTTTTGCCGCATTAACCTAACCAGTTCTTTGATCATCCAAGATTTTAAAGGTGGAATAGTGGGTCAACTCAAAAACATAAAAGATAATCACTTTTTACTAAATTGAAAATAGTACAAAAAGAAAGTAAAAGTAAATAGAAGTATAATACAAGCACTCAAGAATTCAGAGGTGTGATTAAATCTGAAACTTCCATAAATTTAAGATTCAAAGATAAGTCTTGATCAATGGGAATAAGTTGAGGAACAAAAATCTTAATTGCAGCAGAAAATATATATTTAGAATTATCAGAACAAGTCCAACTAGCATTCCAAAATTTCCAGTCTGGGTCTTGATTGTTGATGATTGAGATAATAAGATCAGAACGGGAAGATAAATTTATAGATTTTATTGGTGCTTGATTCTTTTGATTGTCTATGTGAACAGTTGAAAAGTTGGAGGGATCGAGTTCTATTTCAGCTTGAGGAATCAATCTACTTAAATTGATCAGTTCAAGCTCTAGATTTAATCCACAACCAAGAGCCTTGATGATAGATTCCTTGATGGTCCAAATCTGAAGTAAATAATAAACCAACTGAGGTGATGTTGAATTTTCCAATAATTTTATTTGATAGATCATTTTCTTCTCTTGATTGCTCAGATTGTCTTTCATGAATTCTAGAAACTCTTCTGGGTTTTCTAAACCTGTTGGTGTTTTTAGTTGCATTATATCTACCCCTACTTCATGTGTTTTGACTAGTTTTTCTAACTCAACACCTTTTGATTCTTGCTTCCCTTGATCCAAAGACTCTTGGCTGAAAATGCAGGCTACCATGTTTCCATCATGTGTGATATTAAAATCAAATTTCTTGCCTGCTGGAAGCTCATTGACCTAAAAAAAGAAGCAAATAAGAATTTCTACAGTTAAAACATACAGCTTTTTGAAGTAATTGCCAATTGGAAGGATGATGAGTTGTAGATAAGCTTACTAAATATGGTTTCCCAAATGAATTGGTTGTGAATCTAATTTCATTCCAAGGTATTAAATATGAGGAACAAACAAAGCTATTTGCTAATAATTTACCAACAAGTGCCCCTAACAAAGCAAGGCAAAGGAATTCAATTGATAAATATTTCATTGGATGATGAACATGATTCTTAAGTTAAGGATAGGGCCCAAGTTACTTTTGGAATCCATTTGATGATGATAAGATCTTATTCTATCTTGCACTTCTTTTGGAAATAACTCTAGCATCCTTTTCCATTCCTAGAAAAACTCAAAGAAACAACATGCATGGGGTTCAGTTTACTTGACCAGCTTTTTTAAACAGAAAAGTGGAAAAGAGCTTAACAGAAGGATCAGGATCCCATCTAGAAATATCAATCACCCAGGTTGATAACAGCATTGCTCTTGCAGTTGTATTCAAATTACAATTTTCCAATTTATTCTCTTTCATAGCTTTGTCCATTTTTGTTGAGGTCTCAGTACTTACAAGATTATTGTTACTGGAGATTTGGGGCCAGTGTATACAAACTTGACCAGAGGTTGAAATTCGGTCTGCCTTCACCATTAGTTGTGCCCAGACATTCACAAATTTCTTCAGTCTTCACTGAAATGGCAAAGACAGCCAAGACTAGTAGCTGGCACAGGCTAGAGATGGCCTTTGAAACACCATATCATCCTGGATACATAACCATACAAGGTAATTGATATTCTTTAAGTTTTTCTTTCTTTGGGCCTATATATTATGTTTTACAAACAGCTCAGACAATTTTCAGTTTTAATTTCTCCCTTCAAGTAAGAACTACAGAATTTTGATAATTTCTGACATTAAAATGTGAGAGGAAGTGTTTTACTTTCAGAGAGAAAAACTCAATCAAAAAAGTGCTCACAAGTTTTGTAAAACACAATATTTTATTCAAGAGCAGCATACTCTCATACATTGAAGCAATTTATGTTGGAGCAACTTAAGAGATATAGAGTAACTTCATATCTGCAACTCACAAAAAATTCACAACTGAAGCAAATCTGAAAAAAAAAATCAGGGCAAAGTTACTCACAGTGCTATAGGCACCATAGAACTGTCAGATTGGGCAATGGGAAGTATAAAACAGTAAGATTGGGCAGAGAACAATGAAAATTTCACTCAAACATAGATTGATATTTATACAACATCACAAATACAAGGCACATATTGAAAAAAAAAAAAAAATACAAGCAAATACAGAAATAAAGAAAACAAAAAGAAACAAGAAGAATTCAGAAGGGAAGCAATAACCTGCAAAATGAAGAAACATAGCAGAAAGATTAGTCACAAGTCATAGAGTAATTGAATGATGAATGCTACAACATCAGCTAGCCGTTCTTAGAATACAATTTTTGTCTTTCATTCAAGACAAAAGTCTTGCATTGTTCAGTCTTAGCATGGAATATTTTTTATCATCAACTGTTGAGCAAAATTAAGAAAGGTTGAGCAAAAAATCATTCAACTAACCTCAGGAAGGTTTCACCTAGGTAACATCTCAAAATTTAGAACCCAATATACCCTACTAATACCCTAAAAAAAAAAGGAAATAAGACTATCAGCCAAACTACTCTCTGAATATTTAATAATTTTTAAATCTGCTAATGTTTGCTCAGGTACTATCTAGCGATCCAATGGCTAGTCATCAGTATTGACACAACAAGTTTTACTTGAAGTGAATTAAGCTGTCCCTATCAAGGATTGAAATCATCATAGCAAAATTGTATAGCAAGTCTTTTTTCACTTACAAGTGATCCACTGCTAAGGTTTATATGTGTTCACCCACATTTAGAGCCTGGTTGATTGAATTCACTAACTAAAAAAAAAAAAAAAAAAAAGGATCAACCAATAATCAGCATAAAAACTTAGTAGCACATAAATTGCTTTAAAATACTGGCAAATCAGTTGAAGCATTTTGGCTATGCTAGTGCTAATCCACACAGTTAATAATCAATTGATCAACTACAATCGGTCTGGGGCGGCACAGTTTCACATCATATTTAGACCAGAGTACTACTGAAAAGATGGAGCAACTTACTTTTCTGGATATCACCTCAGCTAAAAGCAAGACAGAAAAACAATTCATAATATGAGTAACATCAGTCAAAAGCAAGTTCAATCAAAAAAGTTCCAGCCAATGTTTTGTTATCACTTGTCAGCTCAAGTGTAGTTAAGTCCTCTTGCTTCAACCACACTCTTTTAAAGCAAGGGTTGAAGCTAACTTAGGAGTTGGATTGTTCACAATTTGATCATCATTCAATGTCTTATTATGGTTCACTTCGACCACATGCCTTCTCCTTTTCGTCTAATCAAACTGGAGTTGACTCACTTCGCTAGAATAACCCAGGCAGCAATGCTGGTGTTGTCTACCAGGCCGAACAATCACAAGAGCGATTTTTTTCCTCTGTGAGGAGTACCCATGCCACAATGTCCACTACCCTCAAGGTGGGCAGACGCAGAAATTTAACCTGTCAAGCTTGAAAATTGACCCACCCTCCACAGTTAACTTCAGACATTTAAGCCCGAGCTCCTGCACATGGAAACCCTCTTGAGGCTGATGGATAAGAATAAAATTGGTTCTCAGCTTTTGCTAGGTCAAGTTGATATATCTTGTCATTCAATCAATTGATGTGCTGATTACGTTAAGTGAGATATGGTTCATGGTTTCTAAAGACAGTCTTTCGTTCGTTACATTGATCTTTTTCCCCCCTCTGTTCTGCTTCCGCTGACAGCCATAGAGTGCTTCGAATTCCGGCAAGTTGCAACAGCTTAAAATCTCAATGGCAGCCACAAAGACGACGCAGCAAGCTCACCATCATCGATCAACTCTCTCCCAGACCAACAAGAAATTCAAAGCACGCCACGCCACCAAAGGTTCCCTCAAACAGCTTGCGAAAGGTATGTCCTTGGCCTATCCAATATCTTCAAATACTGCAAATTTTCCGCTGAAACTCCCATTCCTCTCATACATTTACTCAGGGCGACTTGAAAAGGAATGCAAGGTTAAAAATAATCATAAGCTTGCTAGCAAGTCCGGTCAAAAAGCTCATCGTAAAAATCAAGCAAAACAATTACAAGCACACAAGGCTTCCCTCCAAGCTAGCAGTCATAGGGTATTCTCCGGTCCCAATCCTGCTCCTCGAGTGATTGCAATCTTGGCACTTTCCGAAGATATTCAACCCCTGTCAGACATTTTGGATTCGATTCGTTCGGCTTGCCATCTTGAACATCCAATTGATCCGGACAACTCTCGGACAATTACTTTCACTTGGCCTCATTCATCACGTTCATCCCCCAGTCTACTTCAATTTCTTATCATCCCACATCGAACTCCGCTTGGTCAAGTCTTAACTACCGTCTCTGCCTCTGATTTCTTAATAACCTCTCTATCAGCCGTCGAAGAATGTACACCTTGGGGTGAATCAACTCTCAGAGCCATCCAAGCACTTGGTGGTCCCACTCTTGGCGTCCTTGGAGTTGTTTCTCACCTTGACTCATTGAATGGACCTAAGGAAACCCAAAAGACTAAAGAAAGTCTGACCAGTTTTTTGAGATACTTCTTTCCTGAAACACTTTTATTAAACCGCATTATCTCCACGGATAGGCCGGATGAAATTTTGGTAGGGATGAGGAGTGTTTTGGTAAAACTACCCAATGGGGCTTCCACTGGTCGCCCTATCGGATGGAGAGAAGGCAGAGGACGACTGATTGCTCAGCAAATTGACTGGGATGATGGCACGTTGAAAGTGACCGGCCACGTGCGAGGTGGAAGGTTCAGTGCCAACAGACTAGTACATATACCCTTCCTAGGAGATTTCCGATTAAGTATGATCACGATGGCTGAAGATGGAAGAGTAATCTCGGCTCGCACAGACGGAGAGGCGGATGACCTTATTTCAGAGAATTGTCCTTCAACGGGAGACGAATTAATGGCAGAACAAACTTGGCCAACTGAAGAAGAAATTGCCAGTGCACCATTCAATCAGCAACGTGTGGGAGCTCAAAAGAAGGCAAGACGAGTCCCGGTTGGTACAAGTGAATATCAAGCTGCCTGGATAATTGATGAAGATGAGGATGATGTGGAAGATGATCAAGATGATCAGGATGATGAACACCAAGAAAAACTAATGGAAGGAGACGCTGATTTAGAGAAACAAGAACTTTCAGATGATGAAGAAGAGCAGGAAGAACTGGAGGAGTGGGACGTTTCCAATCCAGCCGAATCTTCCAAGAATGTACACTTTATGGACCTGTCGGATGAGGCAGAACAAGCTGATTTAGCCCTATATCGAGCTGATCGACAACGCGCGAGAGAGAGAGCAGCGAAGGAGGATGAGGAATTCCCGGATGAAATTGATACCCCATTGGATGTCCCAGCACGACAAAGATTTGCTCGATATAGGGGAATGAAAAGTCTTCGGACAAGTGAATGGGACCCTTACGAAAATCTACCAATTGAATATGGAAAGATTTTTGCATTCCAGGGCTGGAAAGCTATGGGTCGTAAGCTTGCCCATAAAGCCAATGAACAGGAAGCTGGTACAGTAAGAAATCAACTCAATCCCTCCTCTTTCAATTCTATCACCGCTTCTACATGGCTAATACTGCTTTCTTCAATTTCTAGGGACCTGGGATGTATGTCACACTTCACTTGGAACAATTCGCTCGAGCAGACTTCGAAGCTTTAACATCATCATCTTCTCACCACCAAAACCTAGTAGTGTTTTCCCTACTCAAGCATGAACACAAATTGTCGGTGATGCACTTTACAACTCAAAGGAATACGGAGTTTCAGGGCGAGGTTAAATCAAAAGACGAGTTAATAATATGCGTTGGGTTTAGATTCTACCAAGTTCAACCAATCTGGTCTCAACCATCTGTTAAAGCAACTAATAACGTACACAAGTTCGAAAGATTTTTACGCCCTGGTAAAATGAACGTCGGGACTGTTTATCTGCCTGTCACCTTTGGTTCTGCAGCGCCAGTCTTGATTTTTAAATCATCGGACCAGAACAAACCATCTGATCTAGTTGACTTTGTTGGAAACGGCACTTTGATCGGCTCTGAACCTCAGAGAATTGTCGCCAAAAGAATCATCTTAACTGGACATCCTTACAAAGTTCACAAAAAAACCGCTACTATTCGGTATATGGTGAGTAATCTTTCTTCACTTTTTGAAAGCAATAAATAAATTAGAACAATCGTTAAAAATTGATATTTTCTGTGCACAAACACCAACGATCATACTGACTTCTTTCTGATGCCCAATGGTCCCCAACGGTTTTTTTTATACATGAAATAACAGTTTTTCAATCGAGAAGATATAGAGTATTTCAAGCCCATTGAGTTGAAGACCAAAAAGGGTAAAACAGGACACATCAAGGAGCCATTAGGGACGCACGGGTATTTCAAAGCCAAATTTGATGGAATGATAGATCAGATGGACACGATATGTTTGTCACTCTATAAACGATGTTTCCCAAAATGGTGTTCTACTAAGCCAATAGGATTACTACATCCATTTGCCAGCTGTTTTGAAAATCTTGCTAGTCAGGATGGAACTTCTTCACCTTCTGGTTTAATGCAACTTGACGATTAATGTACTTCGCGAATTAAAATTCATATCCTCATTTTGTGCCCCTTTTCTCTGTAAAGTTGGCCGCATTCAATATGACTTCATGATGCAAAATTTTTATTTAGGAGAAAATGTATGAAATCTACAAAACATTTTTAGGGTCAGCCTCAAAAGTCATTGGAGAGTTTTAAAAAAGGTTTGAGCCCGAGGCTTTTTAAAAAAAAAGATTACAACCTCATCAAACTGAACTTTTTTCCTGTCATTAAAAGGATGTGGGATCACCGAAAGTATTAGAGGAAATTATGGAAAAAGCCTGGTACAGATGTGCTGTCCAGAGGGGTGAAAACTTCTTAGTATTGAGTTACATTACTAGAATATAGGGGTATTCAAAGTTGGCGTCTACCGTCATGTCACCAAGTGACATGACGGCAGAAGCCCCTTTTTCGCGGGTGACATAAGCTCCTTCTGATAGGTTGCACCTTGCAACTTTGATTCCCCAATTTCGGTAGCTCCCCCGCCGTCACCTGTTGGAATTATGGTGACTCTAAATTAAATGTAGTTAAATACTATACTTCTATAATTCTAAATATTAATATAAAAAATATATTAAACTACTACTCTACTATAAATCAATCTAAAAATTACTTCTTACTAACTTAGTACCTATCTGAAAAATGCTGTCAGGCTGTTTGAGTCACACAGATGCCTAATAGTTCCTGCCCCATTTTCTTATTGAGTTACTTATTAAAATACTACTATCTATATTATTTTCAATCTTACTATTGACTTAAATGTTTTGTTTCTTGTTTGCTTATGTAAGCAAGTTCTATAAATAGGCTTGCTTTCTAAATTGAAATAAATCATCGAGTCAGATTCTTCTGAACTCTTTCTATCTTATTTCTCTTCCCAGTAAGCCCACTCAGCCAACAGAGCATTCGGCTTATACCTGGAAAATAAGCTATAATTTTCTCATCACCCACCCTCCTCTTCATGGCTCGATATTCCGCCAGAAAAGCACTCCTTGAAGATCTTGAATTTACCTTAACCGCCACTCTCTGGAAACTGAAATTAATCAAGAATTCATTTTCCAACAATCAATCTCCTCAACATCTCTGACTTTTTTGTTTCATTTTGGCAACAATAAAAAAAAAATTGGGCTTACACAACAAATCAACAATTATTGAACTCATACTCAAACTCTCAATGGCAGCAAAATTAGAAGAAAAAAAATATATTACCTGCGGCCCAAAGAAAACAGTTCAAAAAAAATTATTGGGCCTTTTGCAAGTAATTGAAGAAATTTCAATGGAAAGATACCTGGAAGATCGCACTCGGAGCCCTCAAATCTCACATATTTCACATACTATTCATGTTTTTTCTCAAATTGGGGGGTCTGTGTTTTTAAGATAGGTAAGCAGCTTTGTAATCTTATTTGCAACACCACTTTTTAATTTTATTTCCAACACCACTTTTTAATTTTATTTCCAATTCAATGTTTTTTTTGTTTTTATTTATTTTTCACCATTTTTGACTCAGTATTAACTTTTGGAAATTTTTTTTTTCAGGCTCGGATGTCCCAAGCTAGCTTCAATAATCTGTGTGATCTGGTCCGATCACATTACATCTTTATCAACCGATCAAACAACCTGCAAGCCTGTGTTGAGTGGCAATTGATGGTGGCTTTGGCACATCTTGGTTTCCATGGCAATGGTGGCTCTCCACATGTGATCGGACAAGTTTTCAATATTTCTGGTGCGTCCAACTGTATCCTAAAGTTTTAACAAGTTTTCTTTTGGCATGGCTGACCTTTTTTATTAGAAGGAACAGTCAAAAACTACACAAATCGATGCATTTTGGCTATTTTATTGCTGGAACCATTTTACGTACGTTGGCCGTTGGTTTCAGAATGTCAGCATCTGAGACTATTGACATAGTCCAGAGAAGCTGCAAATATAATTTATTCTATTTTTTATTATTATTTTTTATTTTTTATTAATTAATTTCATGTATTATGATATCAGTAAAAAAGAGGGAATTAGAAATTGCGCCCTAGTATAGAAGTTAAAGCTCAGCCTTAACTAAACATTCTATCCTCGAGACCCAGGTTCAACTCCCCCATATGTCATATAAATATTTTTATATTCTATAAAAAAGCTGGTGCTACCTCTGCGCAAGCCTACCCTAATTAATGACTGCTGGCCCACCAATAAGTGGAGCCAGCTTGTTTTTACATTATGGTATAAATCAGTTGGGTGCACCAACTTGTCAGCATCTGAGACTATTGAAATAGTCCAGAGAAGCTCCAAATATAATTATTCTATTTTTTATTATTATTATTTTTATTATTATTTAAATTCATTTAGTATGATACCAGTAAAAAAGAGGGAATTAGAAATTGCGCCCTAGTATAGAAGTTAAAGCTCAGCCTTAACTAAACATTCTATCCTCGAGACCCAGGTTCAACTCCCCCATATGTCATATAAATATTTTTATATTCTATAAAAAAAATTATAATTTGTAAATGGAAAATAATATTCCATTTACAATTAAAATTTAACTTCAATTAATCTTCCTAAATGGCAGACTTTTTAGTTTAAGTGAAAAAATTATCAAAGTAAATTCTATTTACCTTTATAATTTTAATCAAACTGAAACAAGAAATGACATCATTTTTTCAAAACATGAAAAATGATGTCATATCAAGAATTCTGAAAAAAGAATCCAAGAACATCTGAAAAAGGGCGGAGTAATGAGATATTAGTATAAATACCCCTCATAATCCTACCAAAAAGAATCAGAAATAATTTAAATATAGAAAAAAAGATATAATACTTCTAAGTCAATAATAACCTAAGGTAAAACCCCTTCTCTGACTAAGCAGTAACATCTATTCTATAATTTATAGCTCCCCTCCACGGCTGGATTCCCCTCTTGGTGTCATATAGAGGGCTGGGCCGTTAAATATTTACTGGACAGCCGTAGCTAGATAGGTTGAGAATACTCCCATCTACCTCCCCTGCTGAAAATAGGGGCTCCCCAGATTAGTAGGCTTACCAAGCATTGGGTGAAGACACTGTCCGTAGACAGTAAGCACTGATTAATAATATAACCATTATTAAGTAATCTAATTATATATAATAAATTTTATATTTATTATATTTTTTTTGTGTCTAGTGTACCACGGCCTAAAATTGGCAATAGAGGTACACTAGTGTGTCCAACACTCTCACACAGAACGAGATCACATGAAACGAATGATGGCAGCGGATTCGGGAGCATTTCATGAATGCATTGGATTCATTGATGGCACAATCTTCAAACTTGAAAATGTGCCATCTGTTCACAAGGAAGATTATTTTATGCGTAAAAACATATACGGTGTTAATTTGATGATTGTGTGCAACAGCGACCGAAGGATAATGTTTGCACTTCATGGTTGGTGTGGTAGTACCCACAATCAGTGAGTGCTGAAGAATTATAAAGTATGTGCCTTCTACATACAAAGCATCTCTTTTATTTGGGTTTTATTTGAACATCTTTCTTTCTTTTTGGTTTTTTTTGCAGTTATACAACAGACCTCAAGATCATTTCTCTCCAGGAGAGTATTTATTAGTGGATTCTGGATATACAGCCTCAAATTATATTATTCCTGCCTTTAAGCAAGCCAGAACAGGAGTACCTTTGACCAAAGAGAAAGAACACTTCAACTATCACCTGAGTCACCGGCATATTGCAGTAGAACACACCATTGGTATTTTGAAGACGCGATGGCAGTCTTTGAAGTCATTGTCAATCAAAATACAAGATTGAAAGTCAAGTATACAAATGATTGCATGGATTCAAGCATGTGTAGTCTTGCACAACTATTTACTTACATACAGCAACAGGGAAGAGATTAATTGGCTCAGTGGCAATGGTACAAGTCCAACTGACGCCATAGTTGACCCAGAAAATGAACCAACTGAAGGTAAAATCACAGGAGAACAACTTGGAAGGCGCAATGAGTTGTTTGCCGCATTCATTGGAAACTAACTGTTTTGGTTGTGTTGGATTTCATTTTCATCACTCTCTGCTTGTCCTTGCTCTCTTATCTTGTTTTTTTATATGTATTTTTTTTTTTGGTAATCATTGCATGCCTTGGGAAACAAAAGTTGCAAATTGGAATTGCATAAATGTGAAAGAAATCAAAACTTCACAAAAGAAAGGGTATCTCCGGTGTCAATGACAAAAAAAATAAGAAAAATTGCTAAATTGCACTCAATTCAAATCAATTAACTCAATATTTTTTGCATTGCAGATGTTAAATTTGTTCCTTATGACTTAAATATGAGGTGTCCTTGATGTGCAATGCAGTATGTTTCTTATCGGGAATAGTGTTCACCGGTGTAAGCATGAAAGCCGTTTGAGTTAGAGATGATTCTGATAAAGAATCTTTTTTATCAGAATTTGTGTCAACTGGTGTAAGCATGAAAGCCGTTCTACTAAAAGACGAGTTCTTGTCAACTGGTAAAGCCTTAGAAGCAATATCCTCGCTTGAATTTTTTTTGCATTGCAGATGTTAAATTTGTTCCTTATGACTTAAATATGAGGTGTCCTTGATGTGCAATGCAGTATGTTTCTTATCGGGAATAGTGTTCACCGGTGTAAGCATGAAAGCCGTTTGAGTTAGAGATGATTCTGATAAAGAATCTTTTTTATCAGAATTTGTGTCAACTGGTGTAAGCATGAAAGCCGTTCTACTAAAAGACGAGTTCTTGTCAACTGGTAAAGCCTTAGAAGCAATATCCTCACTTGAATCAATATTGGCCGGTAAGCTGTGAGTAGATTATCCTAGCTTCCTCTTTAGCCAGTTTAGAATCTGGTGCAATCCTAACATGAGTATCTGAATTGTGAGTGCCATGTTTCTTATCATGACCATCTGAATTGTGATTATGATTTTTCTTCTCATGACTATCTGAGTGGTGACTATGATTTTTCTTCTCATGACTATCTGATTTGTGAGATTGGTGTTCATAAGAACGATAAAAATATAAGAACAATAGAAATATAAGAATGATAAAAATATAAGAACAATAAAACCATAAGAACAATAATTCAAAGCATCAGATGAATAAATCATAAATGGCTAGTTACAAATATAATCTGAGCCTTGTGACTGTTGGTTGAGGTCTTGTGGGGTTATAGGACCTAAAATTTCTCTTGTTGCACTCATGGCTTGAGTGTATTGTAAACCGGCCTTCAGGAAATCTTGGACCATTTGAGCCCTTTGGAACGCCGTCATGTTTTCTTTCATTGTCATGTCTTTCTCTAAATTCAATCGTGCACGTGATAGCTCTAGTTCCTTCATCTCTAATTCCACCTTCTTGCTTCTGATTTCTAATTCTAATGCTTCTTTGTTTGCTTTCAATGGATTACCTTGATCACCAAGAAACGACCCAATCTGTAATGTTGCATCAATCATTCTCGCATCTGTCCTCAAACGCTCGCGTGTGAACTCGTTTTCTAAATCTTGCTGTAATTTCGTTTCTTCTTTTGAGGGGAACAAACGATTGGTGATTTTTTTGGCATATGATCTTTTTTTATTGGAAATATTACGATTATGACTTGAAGGTTGATTGGAATTGACCCCAGCGCTAGTACTTTGTGATGCACTGGGAGTAGATTTACTGGTTCTACTTTGAGAAGTTTGAGATTGTGGGTGAGTTGATTGAGTATGGTGTTGGACTTGTTGAGATTGAAGTTCTTGAGTTTGAATTTCTTGAGTTTGTATTTCTTGTTGATTGGTAGTATCAGCTTGAGAAAAACATTCCAGGATGTTCTCGGCATCAATAATGTTTTCATTTATTATTTCTTGGGTCTCACTTTCCTTTGGTGAGAATATACCTGACATTTCATCCCAGGCAACAGATAGGTTGCCATCAATACTATTGGTTGGTTCTTCTATGCCGACCCAAAGGGCTAGTTCTAGTTCTACTGGATCAAAGTTATTGCCAGGTTTTTGAGTTGCCAGCGGGACAGCAGATGGGCGAGATATCATCACTGGCTCTGGTACAAAGAAAAAAGGACAGATCCGTTTGATGGCAGCTGCAAAGGCATCAAACAGATCAAAACAGGCACATTAGTGGCATGAACCAAGAAAAACGTACCCTCAGTCTGATTACGTGCCTTTTTTGCATGGATCTCCGCTGCTGGGTTGACTTCCATCTTGTCAAGTGCTTCAGAGTCATCCATGATTCCCTGGCCTGTCTGGTCGCGCCAATTGAGAGCATCGCACAATTTTTTTTCTAACAGAACAATCTGATTCAAAAAAGTAAGTTAAAAAATTAAGTAAAAAACTAAGAAAATGATGTTAAAACATCATGACTAGAATCAGTTACTCACTTGGGCTTCTACCCCCTTGCCATCTCGAGTTGTAATTCCATTCTCTTTTAAATAATCAACAACCTTCAGGGCTACTTTGCGTTTTGACATAGTTCCAGCTCTCCAGAACTGGTAGTTGCCCTCTATGGTCAACTACTCCACCACCAAGTCAATTGAGCTCTTGCCTTCATCATTGCAATCTGCTGACCAGGAGAGAGGAGGTAAGCGACTTTTCTCATTAGCATTAATTTTTTTATTTTTTAAACTTTTTTTTTCAATTCCACTTGATCTGGTTGAACGGCGAGGGCTCCCTGAGTTTTCAGCTAATCTTGATTCGGTTGATGAAACAACCTGGGTTGAGTTTGGTGCTGTAGAAATGCTTTGGGCCGCTGTCTGGGACTGATCCAAACCTGAGGTAATCACAGAAAAAACTTGCGAGTTCGGTGGGATTGAAGTTTGGGGTATCAGACTAGGATGATACATTTGAGATAAAAAGATTCAGTATGATCTTTTGTAGATAAACAAGAAGCAAAAAATACGTATAAAAAAATCTTAAACAAGAAGGGAAAAAACCGTATTAAATAAAAACTTACAAAAGAGAACCCATAGGGGCCACCCAGGGAAAGGGGGAGCCATTTTGAATAAAAGTAGCAGGAATTGGAGCAGCTGGGGGTGGGGTGGGTTGTTTGGTTGATGGTGATGGTGGCATGTGAATGGGGTGACCTTATGTCGCCTTGAAGGATTTTTCATCTCAAGAGCGGGATAGGCATAGAGGGACGGGGGGAGCAAAACAGCAAGGTCCTTCTGCCGTCATGTCACTTGGTGACATGATGGCAGAAGCCAACTTTGAATACCCCTTATGTAGCCTGTAAGTTATCCTGTCATACTTTTGCACAAGACTCACAGTAGACATAAAGCTCCGGAACTTGCACATTGAAAGCACAAATAGGTTTGCAAGTCTATGAGCCAGAAGAAAGCTACATTGACATTTGACATCACACTGAAGCCACATACAGAACACCCCTTCTGGGGCCATATGGGGAGAGGGTTGCCCCTGTATGGGATTGCATTGCAGGTAAATACTAGTTGGGTCTGTGCCAAGCAAATCACCTTGCAGGGAAGCAAAAAGTAAAGGGAGTAACACATACACACCCAAGCAACACACATTATTGATCATCCACACTTAAAATTGGTGAGGAAGCTGAGGGCTTACTAATGATTTTTGAAGGATCAGTTCCCTGATGATGAGGCTGGCCTCCTTGCAATTCAAAAATACTTCAAATCAGCAAGTGACATTTTAGGTAAAATAAGCGGAATTCAAAGGGCAACCAGAAAAGGTCAAATAGAAAAAAATGATTGAGACTCAATTTTTTTGATGGTATTTGAGGTCACTGATTAATTTAGATATCTGTTGGGAATGATTACTGTATATTTTTGGTGCAGAATTATATCACATGGTGCTTCTGCCAGTTTCTGGTCATTGGAAAGCTCTGATTGGTCTATCTCTCAGGCAGTGAAGGGAAATTATTATCTGAAACCAAAAATTAATTACAGTTGATTTTATCACTAAACTTATAGTGTAAAAAAGTTTGTCACACTTGTGCTTTAAAAAAATGGTTATGCAAACATATGCATATTGGAAAAACTAGACAACAATTTAATTCAATACTTAAACATATATGAATTGCTAATTTAAGGACTATTTCTTAAACTGTAAGAATGGCTGACACATCGACTACTATAATCTTGAACATGAATGAATATTTTGATGTTGTTGACACTGAAGAATAAAAAATTAATTTAAGCTGAATTCAATAGAATTCCAACATATTTTTATGAAAAAGTTATTGAATCTGAATCAAAAAATTTTTTGATTTTGGTATATTTAATATATCTCTTTGTTCTTTTTTTCAAACAGAATCATGCAGAATCTGAAGGGATTCTAACAGTCTCAAGTTTGGGTTATTGGTTGGATTATTGTCTGGTTTTGGAAGTTTCTAAGGAGATATTCATTCTGGCATAACCTGAATTTCCTGGCACACAATCTGATTAAGGTAAGGTAAAGAAGCAACCCGGCCCACTAGATCTGTCAAATTAATTATTGCAAAAATAACAGTAAAAGAAGAGCTTTTGATTCTATGGTTAAAATTAAGTTGAACCATTTTTTATTTTAAAATAATATTTTATAATTAATTAATGCACCACCCTTTTCCTACCTCACACCATCTTTTTGTTTTTTTCAAATATCTTGTAAAAATACTTCTAGTTGTTCAAAAATTACCAATCTTGATTCCTAGCTTCCTGAACACCCCTGTTCCACTTTCTGAGCTTTTTAGCTCAAAAAAAAAATACTGGGATACTCCTTATATTGGGATACTCCTTATATTGGAATTACACATAATCAAAAAAAAAAAAAATACAAAAAATAGTTGATGTGGGAAAGGTAAGTTGTAATTTTTGTTACATGTCGGTCAATCCTATTATACTGTGGGATACAAATTTTAGCCACAGGGAGGAAAAAAAAGTTGTCACTGCAAAAAAATATCCTGCAACTGCCAGCAGTTGACATGCAGTAGCTTCTGTTTAACTTTGATTTTACTCTGACATTACTCAAGCTTTAATTAAACCATGTTGAAATTTCATTGTTCAACTCCTCAATTTTTATGCCTCTTTATTTTAAAAAAATTAATTTATGCTATGAATAAAAATTCCTTTTTATGTTTGACTTTTATTTTAAAAATTATTACTTTATTATTATTTAAAATAGTTTAAAATAAATCTCAGAATTATCTTACAAGTAGTCTGATCATACACCCTTAGAATAAGCTTGTAGCCATGAGCCCTGTCTTTTAAATCACTGTGTGTTTTTCTTATCTCTACGTATTATTTCTTCTTTTATTTTATTTTTATTCTATTTAGAATTAATTTGATGGGATTAACAACCCCAGAAATTTGTGAATTACTTCCTGTTTTTTGTGTAGCTTATCTGCATGTGTTGTCAGTCTGCTCTATCATTTGCTTGTCTAGTATTCTCTCAATTCTTTTTCATTATTATTTTTCTTTATTATTTAGGCCCCCTCTGGATCTTGAGTGGGGGGCTCTCTAGTTGTTAGGTTTCAGAACCACATTTCTTATTTTTCTCATAAATAGTCTGAGTTTCTAAGAAATAAAAATTCTTTCTTGGCTTTTCAACCTTTTCTCTGTGAGCCTTTCCTAGAAAATGCTCCCTTGAGTTCTAGTCACACATCCTTAAAAAAATTCATCTATTAATAATTTTTATTTTCTTAAATTTGAGTTCCAAATTTCAACCAACCATACTCTAATGCACAGTCACTGTGCAAAAAATTGAATCTTGGATTAAGTTGAAGTAAAAACTGAATAAAACCAGAGTATGCTGCATGTCAACTGCTGGCAGTTACAGGAGATTTTTTTGCAGTGTGTGTTCATGTTTACTTTTTCAAAGTTTTGGTGCATGCACCAGTTTTTGAAAAACTAATTTGAAGAGAACCTTATAGTGCCTCACCATGGCTAAAATTTTTATCCAACACTAAAACAAGGTTAAGGCACGGTTTGGCTGCCTTGAGCCATGTGCGTACTTCAGGCACAGATTCAGATCTGCCCCGGGGCAGATTTGAATCTGTGCCTGATGTATGCACACGGCTCAAGGCAGCCAAGCTTGGGCTGTTTTTTTTTAAGTGTGTGCAACACGCACACACACACAAGGTTTGGCAACTTGTGGTTGCTGGAACTGTTTTGATTTTTACTCTTCTGCTTGCCAATATTGCCAAACCTCCAAATCTTCACACTCAAACAGAAAATATGAATCTTCCCTCTTGAATACATCAAATTAGAAGACCTACTCAACGAAAAAAAAAACTGATCATTCCATCCAACAAGAAACATCAAAAAAACAATCAAACAAAATATAATCAAAATCAAAACACAATCGAAATCACTCAAACTTATTCAACAAAAAAAAAAACTGTGAAAATTGAACCCAGCAACATTGATTACATTTATTCTAAAAGCAATTGAATGAAAAAAGAAAAAAAAAGAACTTTGAACAACAAATAATTATTTCAAATCAAACAAACAAACAAACAAACAAAAAATAATCAAACAAAACAAAAATAAATAATCACCTCCAAAAAATATTTAAAACTCATTTCAATCATCTCAAACATTTTCTCTCATTCTATATACTCTTCAAAATCCTTGTCATCTTTCAGAACAAAAAAAAAAAAATTGGTTTTATCTGTTTTGAAATCAATATATTCATTCAATCAAACAAAACAATTCATTAAATCAATTAAATAAAATAAAATAAAATTCCAAATCAAAAAGAAATTGATCAGATCAAAAATCACACTATTGTTGAAATTAACAAACTAGGAACATTATATTTAGGTTACCTTGCTTACCAAAATCATCAAAGAAAAACACCAGCTCCCAAGCACATCTCAATTTTAACGGGTGAAATGTGAATGCAAGAGCTCATTTCCAATGCCAATACAGCCACCTTTTATGAAAATATGGGCAAGAACACATCAGCATTTTTCAAACTGAATGAAATTCTTGAGGAGCATGAGGTTCTCACAGAAAAGATCACATCAACTGAAAAGCTTGGAATTTTGATTTACATGCAGGTTATGGGGAATTTGAATAAGAAACTGAAACAAAGATTTCAAGGAGGCACAGAAACAATCTCTCATTTGGTGTTTTTTTTTTTTTTTTTCCTTTTTTTTTTTTTTTTTTCAATTCATAACGTGCTGATGATTTTTATATTCTTATTTTGATTTCTTCTTTTATTTTTATTTTCTCTTTGTTTTTGATTTCTCTCTTTGTTTTTGATTTCTCTCTTTGTTTTTGATTTCTCTCTTTGTTTTTGATATCTCTCTTTATTAGTTCTGAGGCACTATGAACAAACTCATCATTGTAATTGCTGATCAAAAAGAAATGTTATCCAAACTTATCACATTACCTGGACCAGATTCTCCTACTCCTCCAGAAATTCTGATCAAAAAGAAATGTTATCCAAACTTATCACATTACCTGGACCAGATTCTCCTACTCCTCCAGAAATTACACACAAAACAATAAATCTTTTCCACACTTTGTTTGGGTGCTGTTGATGGTAGTCATGTGCTTGTTTTTGTGGAAGATCAAAGACTTTACATCAACCTGTGTGTGGACTATCTGGCTTATGTGAGAAAAATATATCAGCACAGGAGGGATTGGATTGCATGATTTGTTTTTTATGGTTTATATTTTGTGCTTTATCTTAATTCCTGATCCTTATGCTGGAGTCATTTGTTTATTAATCAATTCTTAAGCTTGATATATTTTTTATTATTGATGATGATCATGTTATTCATGATTTTTATTGCTGCTCATTTAAACTATTTTTAATCATGGTTGATTCAATCAACTCATTGGCCAGAATGGCATATTTATATTTTAAAAATGTAAAAATGCATTAATGCAATGGCAACAATGCCTTATTTATATCCAGATCCAGTATTTTTTTAAGAAAGATATCCAGGAGCTAACACTTAATTAGAGCATGTGTATAGTTAATAATGGAAAGTGTTGAGATTTTTTTTTTAAAGAAATATATCATGGAGCTAACACTTGTATGAGTCAGATAGTAAAAACACCAGGGCAGAAGATAGGTGAAAATAATCCAAACATGGCATGCCCATGCCATTGTTCATGCGCATAAAGGTAGCACAAAGGGCAGGGGACAATGCCAAATAAATCTTGGCATCCTTGTTATTTTGCAGGAGTTGAATTTCCAAAAACAATTTTTTGCCTGGAAGCGCCATCTCATTGTGCTGCAGTTGCTCTGCCACACAGGCACGGTATGACCTTGAAGATATCAATATCCTAATTGCCAAAGTGAGATGATTGAGCCAGTCTCAAATAAGGTTGGACATCAGGTTCTTAAATTTAGAACTTGTCTGTGCAGGGTTAGGAATATAAATTGTGGGGGATGGTGACTCCTTGTTGCTACCACCACCCATGATTGATTGCTACAGTGGATGGGGTGGTGGATGCCAGTAGAGATGGGGAGATGATATCCAAAGTTGCTGTGATCTACTGTTGCTTTATTCCCGTCCACAAGGTGGGAGATCACGTTGTAAAGCGGGAAGGAGAGGGTCCTCCAGCGGAGCTCTTGTTGGTGGAGAGCTCCACCCAGGTATAGGACAGCAGGGTAGTCCTGTGGAGATCTAGGTCCCATCAGGCTCCAGATAGGCTTCTCAGGTGTTTCACCTGTTGATACTGTTTCTTGAGCTAAAAAACAAAGGCCAGCACTAAATCTACAATAGTCTATTGTATAGACTATTGTATACGACATCAGGGGCCCCCCAAAATGTTGTATATGACATAAGGGACCCCCTGTTTTCTTCTTGTATACTGTAAGAATGTGTTGTTTCAAACACTAGATGTCACAATCTTCAATGTCACAGGTTATTGCGCAAAGGGGCATTTGTTTTCTTTTTCAATTTCAATTTCAATTTCATTATTCTTTGTTCTTCAATTTCTTTGCTTTTCATTCTTCATTCGCTTCTCAAACACACTAATCACAATCATCTCAATCAACTCAAAACTCAAACTATCACAACTCACTCAACCCAGATCTTCCCAGATCTTCAACACTCAACTTACTAAGATTCAAACAACACCTTCCAATCATCCTTGGTGAGAATGAGATGATTTTATTTAAAAAGAAAGAAATAATAAAAAAATAAAATAATAATAAAATCATGTTACTAATTTTCATTTGTGTTCTCAGTTCTCAGTCAAAAATATCTTGTCTCAATTGTCTACCATTTCATTTTCATTATCAAATCTAAATCAATCTTGTTTGTTTTTTTTATTCTTTCATGATTATCATTCTAAAAACTCTTCATTGACTTGTTATCTCCCAGTATGCTTGTCCCTCTTTAGTAATTAAACAATCAAGTTTTCATCAAATTCTCTTATATACAACACTTTACAGTGTTGTATACAATAAGATGGGGGGTCCCTGATGTTGTATACAACATTTTGGGGCCGCGCCATGTTGTATACAACATTGGCGCGGGAGAAACCCCCGTATACAACAATTTCACCCGGAAATAGTCGTATACAATAGTTTCCCCCCCCCCAAAAAAAACTATCGTATGCAACACTTCTGGGCTGAAAAGTGAAGATTTTTTGGGCGGTAAGAGCTGAATGCTCTGCTGACTGGGCTGATGATATAAGAGAAGGATGAAGGGTTTTTACTTTTATAGTAAAAGCATAACTGATTGGACTCATTCCCAGAAGGGACTAGGGAGAAAGTTTAAGATGAACCAATGATTTAATTACTTTGATTTGATCACTAAACTTATAGTGTAACAAAATCAGCCACACTTGTGGTTGAAAAAATAATTATGCAAACATATGCAAAATGGAACACTAGACAAATTAATCCTCAACTAGAAGATAACAACAACTTTGAGGAACTACCTCATAACATAACTTGACTTCAACTAGAAGTACTACTATAAATTAACTAAACACTGCTTCAACTAGAAGCACTAAATTGATGAGAAACTATCTCAAAAACTAACAAGACTTAAAACATATAACTAATATGTTTCAACTAAACTTGAACTGATTCAACTAAAAACTACTTCATATCTTTAAGAAACTATCTTAAAGTTGACTTTATTATAATATATAACTAATATATTATAAAACTACTAAATTGACTTGAGGATGTAAAACTTTGACATGTTAAAGTCACCATACAAGACTGAAATTTCAACAAAAAGTGTTGTGTACGACCTTTCTGCCCAAAAAAAAATAAAAATCTCAAAAAAACATAAAAAAATGAAAAATGAAAAAAAGGATAAATTAAAAAGGGAATGAAAAAGAACAAAAAAGAAAAAAGAAAGAACAATAAAGAAAAAATAAGAAAGAAAAGAAAAAAGAAAAAAGAAAAAGAAAAAAGAAAAAAGAGAAAAGAGAAAAGAAAAAAGAAAAAAAGAACAAAGAAAAAAGAAAAAAGGAAATAGAAAAAAGAAAAAAGAAAAAAGAAAAAAGAAAAAA
>KN361164.1:14683-26072 GCA_000785685.1 Uromyces viciae-fabae | reverse complement strand
GTTATAACACAACTAAACATGTTATAAATAAAAAATATAACTACTAGATTATAACACAACTAAACATGCTATAAAATATTAACTATATAATTGACAACTACACATAAATTATATATAAAACTTTATGGCTACTTGATTGATAAATAACATATAACACCACTACACATGTTATGACAATATTACTATATTATTGACAACTACACATCAGTAATGAATAAAGATCTCAGTGACAACTACACACCAATGAGATAAAACTAACTAGATAAATATAAAAATATTCAAGTATTTTTTATTTTTTTATTTTATAATATTGAAAAAAACTTGGTGAGGATAAATGATAGAAGGATGGGAGTGGAGGATAAAACCATAGAAAAACAACAATAGTGAGTCAAGGGAGTCGGGAAAGTACAGTGAGAGTGGATGGTGATGAGGGTAAAGATGATACTCAAGGGCAAGGTTCCATTATAGGTCCCAGACTAATGCTCGAAGAATTGAAGCACATCCAACAGGTGATTGAAGAGACTAAGGTGCCATCATGGATGACAAGGGTACCTAAAGACGTTGGATTTCGCAGTGCCGGATCTCTCAAGGCGGCAGAATGGCTAATGCTTTACTTGGTTCACTATCCCCTCGCTTTGATCCCTTTGTGGAGTGGTGAAAATGGATCTGGGAGTGATCACATTGGATCAAGATCGGCTTTTCAGGAATCAACAGTGCTTTGCTCGAAGAATTGAAGCACATCCAACAGGTGATTGAAGAGACTAAGGTGCCATCATGGATGACAAGGGTACCTAAAGACGTTGGATTTCGCAGTGCCGGATCTCTCAAGGCGGCAGAATGGCTAATGCTTTACTTGGTTTACTATCCCCTCGCTGTGATCCCTTTGTGGAGTGGTGAGCATGGATCTGGGAGTGATCACATTGGCTCAAGATTGGCTTTGCAGGAATCAACGGTGTTTCTTGTTTACATAACCAACATACTAATGAAGCATCACATCTCAAAGCAGGAAATATTGGAGGTTGGAAGCCTAATGCTGAAATACCAGAAAACATTGCAGACTAGGAATCAACGGTGTTTCTTGTTTACATAACCAACATACTAATGAAGCATCACATCTGAAAGCAGGAAATATTGGAGGTTGGAAGCCTAATGCTGAAATACCGGAAATCATTGCAGACTGGATGGCCTAAGCAAAGAAGTAAACCCAATTTTCACATTACCCAGCATTACCCTGAAGTGATCAAAAGGTTTGGTCCGCCAATGGCCACGGAAGGATGGGCCCATGAAAGATTGAATGGTATCTTAGGAAGAATACCTAAGAACAATCGCACAGGTGAGCTGACCGTTACCCACTGTGCACATCTGCATTAATTAACTGCCCCCCAATGTAAATTAAATTAAATTTGTTACAGGTGACATACACGGCACTATAATGAAGACCTATAATCGAAGAGCTCAATATGCAAGCTTATCATCCCAGTCCAAAATATTTAACCAGTCCGAAATATTTAGCAAAGGAGAGGCAAAGGCTAATGCCCAATTGAGACTTTCCCAACTGGAGCCGGAAATGCATCAGTTATGGATACAAGAGGTTCAGAGATATGAAGGCATACACGGCAGGCTTTTAGATTACAATGTGCACAAGATTACTAGTCCATTGATACATAATAAGAGGTTCACAGTGTGCCGGTTGGATCAGGATAAAAATCACTCTAATTCCTATGTAGAGATCATGCAAAATGAAGTTAGCTCATTTGGTCAGATCATCAAGCTCTTTGAGCAATCCATGGGTGGAGTGTAGAGATCATGCAAAATGAAGTTAGCTCATTTGGTCAGATCATCAAGCTCTTTGAGCAATCCATGGGTGGAGATCTTTGGTTTGTGATTCAGCTTTTCATATATCCGCTTTCCAAAGAGGGAAAAGATCCATATGCAACCCACCCCGGCCTCAATTTGCAAGTGGTGTCAACGGAGCTAGGGGATATGGTTCTGTTAGGGGAAAAGGAGATAGTGGGGCATGTGGCAGTTTTGAATAATTATGCGGGAACGTTTGGCTACCCTGGAAAGACAATGATTTTGGTTTCCCTAGCAAGAATGGTGAGTTTCTTCCCTTTTAACTAATGTCAGCAAGACTAGGGCAAACCTAATCTATTATTGTGCAGTCATGGATTTCAACTTGAAAGGACACAGGTCCACGGATTGGTCCTATTGATGAGAAAGTAAGGGAATGCAAGGAAGATACCATGTATGATTGATTATTTGAAAATATAGTTGTAAAATTGGAATTATTGATACGTGATCAATGCAGGCTTAGGTACACAAATCTTGTTTTTGCAAAAGTTGCTGATGTGGTCATCATACATTTGCTTGTTTTCCTGAAGCTGAGTTGCACACCGCTCAAGGTGACAAATGGAAAAGCTTGAGAAGTGAAGTTGGGGAGGGCTATAAAGAACTGGCATTCTCTCATGTTGATCTCCAACTCTATTGATCTACCTCCCTTACCGGTATCTCCCATTGATTGCGAACTCTATCTATCTACCCTTTCTTGAGCTATAATATAAAATCCTTAAGTAAATTAAACAATCATCTTTATAATGGCTGACGCACAATCTAGTTCCAATAACCCTGCTCACACCTTTCCCCCTGCTACTGACCCAGCCATTGTTCCTCCTGCCCCTGAGCACAGTGAGGACATGTCTGTAGATGACAATGGCTCTGAATCTTGGGAGTGGCAGTATCGGGAAGAACTTCTGGATGAAATGCTAGAAGGGACATCAAAGTGTGCTGATGATGGAGCTGATTCATGTGAGTAGGATGTAAGAAGATGCCAATACCCATAACCATTACCACCATACACATGAGTAATTTAACTGATTTTGATGTGTGGAGGACTAGTGGACATGAATGATTGCACAGCTACAGCCAGGATTGCTGCAAGAGATTGATTGGAGAAGCGCAAACGTGGGAATATTTCTTCAGAAAGAGAGTTGAAAAAAGTGCGCCGCATGGTCACCAAAGCGCCCCTCGCAAATCAATCCAGCACAATCTCGCGTTCGTTACCGCAATGGGTCAGATTCCTAATGGGTATGCCGAAAGATATTCAAAATTTTCCACCATCACCCACCAGTGAGGAAGTCGTTACGGCAATGGGTCAGATTCCTAATGGGTATGCCGAAAGATATTCACAATTTTCCACCATCACCCACTAGTGAGGAAGTATTAAAATGGGAACGCTGGGCGCCAATGAGAGCTAAGCGGGTCTTGGAGCATCTGGGGAATGTGAGGGCGCAGCATGGAAAAGACAGTCAAGCAGATGGACAGCTCCGCTACAATGAGGAGGTAGCTAAAATTGGTTCCATCATGGCACCTCCCGAATTCACCCCAGCTCCGAATGTACAATCGACAGAGACCTTCCCGATCAGTGCAAAGCTCACACGTGAACACGACATCCAAAAAGCAGGGTTTTCAAGAATCACGTTTGAGTGGCACGCTTCTTCTTTTAAATCCTCCAATTGGAATGCTGCAATGAGTACAATCATCCTCCAGCACTATGCGAATTGGGAAAAGACTCAACCTGGTAATGTGTGGGAGGGAATGGAAAAAATGAGTGCACTGTTGGAGCGGTGGGTCTCGGGCCAAGGGAAGGAAATACGGCATGCAGGACAGTTGGGACCACAGTTGGAGGTGTGGAAAATAAACAAGGCCAAGCGCACTTCAATTCACAGGAATAAGAAGAAAGTAAGTAATAAGAGTTGAGATTAAGCTTTGATTGGAATACTTGGGAAAATAAACAAGGCCAAGCGCACTTCAATTCACAGGACTAAGAAGAAAGTAAGTAATTATAGTCGTGGTTAACCTTTGATTGGAATACTTGATGCATGCATACTGACACTGGTGCCTCTGCAATGAAAAGATAAGTGAGAAGCGCTTCCAAATAGCCCGCAAGTACCTTCCCAATGAATGGGTCGATGTCATTGCGCTTTATGACCGAGTGGATGTTGTTTCCGACTGGGAGGAAGATGAGAATGGTGCCCGCAAGACCGTAGTTAAACCTTGGAGGAGTTCAGATTTCACCTATTTAACTCGGCTGATTGACGAAATCGCATACAAGGTGGCCATGAAGAATACAGAAATCAAAAAATTGCATACCCTGCTGGACCGTGTGGCCAATATAGCTGTTCCTTCCAAATTCTCCCTGCTTGAGTGCCCAAAGAAACTTCCAATTAACGCTTATGACCAAAAAGCAATTAATCTTCTCTCGCAAATTGAGTTGGCGGTTTTGGAACGGCAGCCAATAGTTAACATACTTGGAGCAATCAGGTCTCTTAGTGGTTTACTCCATAAGAAACCACGTCCAACAAGTGGAGTGATGCAGTCTCATATCCCTGCGGCCAGTAGCTCGAGGACCCATTGAATTAGTCTCTGTGTAATTTTTATATATGGATTTTGAGAGTTTTCAGTAGATGTGCAATATTAACAAATTCAGATTGGCTGTTTCACAAATTTCCTCTTTTGTTATGTCATGTGCTTGGTGCTTTGAGAAGAATAGATACAATTCCACTTGTTATGCAGCTTCAAACTACAACAAAGCAAGGGATTCCAGACATGTCTTGATGATATTTTTATGACGTCTGAAAATTGAAATGGAGTTACGAATTACGCGGTTTGAGTGAGAGGATTGTTATCACACATGTTTCAATAATAATGAATGATGCACATGATATCTTGGAAACTTGCCCCATTTTTTCCCCTGCCTGAAATTGCTGTAATTTTCTTTGGTGCAGTATCAAATGTCAACATGCAGAATTTGAATAGTTCTGTCCTTGAGATAAGATCAGATAAGAATCCGGTTGAACCCTTCACATAGGTGAATGGATGGTTGTCATATAAACTATCAAAGGAGTGATTTGTATCTAGGAAGTGAAGATTTCTCCAAACCATAATAAATTGATCAATCATTCTACTTTAAACAAAGATGTCAATTAATAGATATACAAAACAGATGCCTGAAATTGCTGTAATTTTCTTTGGTGCAGTATCAAATGTCAACATGCAGAATTTGAATAGTTCTGTCCTTGAGATAAGATCAGATAAGAATCCGGTTGAACCCTTCACATAGGTGAATGGATGGTTGTCATATAAACTATCAAAGGAGTGATTTGTATCTAGGAAGTGAAGATTTCTCCAAACCATAATAAATTGATCAATCATTCTACTTTAAACAAAGATGTCAATTAATAGATATACAAAACAGAAACAAGATCAATTGCTGAAAGCAATCTGGGAGCTCATTGACAAAACCATTGAAGAAATTGAGCCAGCTAATTCAACTGATCCTATTAAGGAGCGTTTGGATGAATTTAGCATCAAATTGAACTTTAATTTTTCAAAAGCCATTTGTTCACGAGCAATTGAATTATTTTCTGTAAAATCATATCCAATATATCTCAATATGTAGACAGTTTGGAAAAATGTAAGAAATATATTACTGACCAGACTCTTGCTGTTCTACAAAGTCATTATAAGCAGCAAAGGGAGTGATGCTTGATGGATTTTTCTGACTGCTTGGATTCAAATTGAAACTATTTGAAGCTTTTTGTTTCATGGGAGAGCAAATTTTCCTTGCAGAAGTCAATGGTTCATCTGAATCTGAAGAAGAATTATTGAGATTGAAATCCCTTTGAGATCAATCACAAAGAGGCACCTTTTGTTTACCTTTTTTTTGATTCGGGATTGGTGGAATCAAAAATTCCTGGGAAACAGGTTGAAGACCTTTCACCAAGATGCTTTTTTGCTCCTCTGGCTCAGGTTAAGATGGATCAAGGGCTCTCTCCTCTGGTGTCAAAGCTTCTTGGGATTGGGCAGCAGAAATTCTTTTGCGTCAACATAGGACTGGTAGAATGAGGGGAGGAGGTAGTTCATCAGTTTCTGAGTGATTATCAGCCTGGGCTGATGTTGGAGGCTGGAGTACAGGTTCCGAGTGATTATGAGCCTGGGCTGATGTTGGAGGCTGGAGTATATTCAATTCAGTGAGATGTCCATCATTGACCTTAAGACAAAACCAATTTGAGAGTCAAGCAGCAACTTTTGAGCAGACCAAGTTTGGAATCACTTACAACTGGACCTAAATCTACCAAGTTGTTCGCCTTATTTTGAGAGGCTTGTTTTTCATCTTCTTCTTCATTGATACTTCGAGGAATATTTTTTTCCACTCTTTGCTGACCATCTTCAAAATAAATTGGTGATACATTGGCATGCTTACCAAAAAGCTCGTCCATTTTATCATAGTAAGGGAAAATTGAATCAAGCTTTTCAAAGACTGATTGAATTCCCTTTTCTTGATCAGCAGCTGATATACCAAAAACAGTGGATATATAGAGCATATGAGCTTTGCAATATTTGGCTCAATAGTTTTTGGATTTTTCCAACATTTGTTTGGCACTAAGATCAATTCGGCCTTTTGTTTTGGCTTTGAGATGGATTGCCATTAGTTGATAGCCATTGAACTTTGATTTGGGAGGCCTTCCAACCTTGGTTGAGTGTTTGGTACCAAATACAGCATTGTAATTCTTTTGGATCATCAACCGGTTGGTAATGATGAAATTATCTTACCTTTTTAAATGTCAAAATTAGGTGGAGACTCGGGGGGAGTGTCGGAAGTCAATTGATTTTTGGAGTTTTGTTGGGCTCTGTGAGGAATTTCTTTGGAGGATGATGTGGAAGGAATTGTTTAGAGTCAATTCAAAATGTAGTTATTTGAGAAGGAAGAGAAATTTACTTGTTGATCCTTTTTCAAGTTGAAGTAACGATTGAGCTTGAAGAAATGGATTTTTAGGTGTAGGAAGGTGAATAAATTTTTTATGGGCTAATTTGAATTTATGGGTGCAGATTTTTATGTCAACTTTTGGAATTTTTTCTTTGATATATTTGACACCCCCTGTGCCAAATAAGTGGGTTATTTAAAAAAACCCCGTCTGGTTTGAAATGGTTTTTTTTTTTGAAAACTGGATATAAAAAAAGGTTGAGTTTGGTGATATTTGACACCCCCTAATGATTTAAATAAAATAAATGACTTTTAAATCACAAATTTTTTAATTGATTTGTTTTGTTCTTTTTTGTTCTTGAGAGCTGTTGACCGTTATTTGATGCGGTCAAAAAGGCCTGAGATGAATTTATAAAATATAATTCAAATTGAATAAAAAATTTTATTAAATATCAAGATAGTAGTAAGTAGTATCTTTCTTTTCACTGACAGTAGGAATTCTATTCAAACAAATATCAAAGGAGCCAAACAACCCTATTGAGACTTGAGTAAGGTTTTTTTTGTAAACATCTTGTCCCAAGTCATTTTGGTAAATAATTAGAATGGAAAGAGATGCATTTGATTTAATTGTGGAAAAAGTTAGAAATGAAGGGTAGGCGTGAACCTGGGGCAATTGGAAGGGGTCCTTGGATGCCCAGAAAAATGTCCCTCCAAGCACATGGGGTGCCATGGGAAAGTCCTGATAAAAACAAGATTAAACATTCAATTTGGCTATTCTCATCATGTCCTCTAGTATCTACTATCTACCAGTATGGTACCACATATACAGATATTGTCAATTATTTATTTTTCATTATATTTCATTCAGTTTTAATTGTAACTGACACACCTTTTATGATTTTCTGAAGTAATCTTCCTTGCTTGAGTCTTTGTTTCATTTTTTTTTGTTTCATGTTCTTTGGTTTTCTTTGTCATTGTTTTTGGGGGCCAAGCAAATGACTACACCAGGGGGAATCTTTTCAGCTGAAAAACTAAATTTGGTTGGGAGGACCAAGAAACATAGTCATTTACCAAAAGTTTTGTAGTTGCTATTCAAGTTTTCCGCCTACAAAAATCAATGTAGTTGCGGCAGAAATTGTAGTCTGCTTACCACAAATGTGTAGTCAGCAGGCGGAATATAGTTATTTTTGTCCAACTACAAATTAATGTGGTTGGAGATGTGATTGCATTTTTTTTCACACTTCTCTGAGATTGTCCAACCAATTGAGAGTATTCATTAGAATGAGAATACTAAAAAAGAATCAACCAAAAAAGGAAGAAAAAAAAATATACATTTCAAAGAAAGAATCATCCCTCTCACAATTCAAAACAATGGTTATATTTCTCTTCCCACCCCAAAGCCTCATTTGATGCTGTTTTCCTCCAATATTCTGAGACTCTAGGAGCTTCAAAAAGTTTTTTCTTCATTTGAACTGTCACAAAATGCGTCCATGAATCAACAAAAACAAGGAAGATGGGTAAATTATTGTTGGGGGAACAAAAAAAAGGAAAAAATGAAGAAATTCTAAGATTTTATTTCAAGAAACCAAATCCAGAACTTAGAGAATAATAAAAAAAAATAAAGAAATACATCAAGATATTTTTAGTATAAGAAAAAAAAAAAGAAATAGAAATCAGAGATTTTTTTTGCATACCAAAAATGGATGATTTTTTTTATGCTGAAGAGACAGACAAAGACAGGAAAGAAAAGCAAAGGAATGCAAGCACGATGAACTATTTTTAGAAAAAAAATGATAGAAGATAAAAAATGGAGTTTTAAGAATGATAGATTAGTTTTAAAATAGCTGATAACAAAAGAATGAGGAAAGAATAAAAAGAATGAATCCTACTATAGCACTAGAGTATATATCTCTATTTGATCACCGAGTAGACTTCACAATTGAGGACTGATTTGATAGTTGATCTACTTTTTTTTATTAATTAATTAATTTTTTAAAGAGTCAATATTTATGATATTTTTCAGATTTGGATACTTTTCTCACTGGATCAGAGTTGTGAAGGAAGTGTGGGAAGTCTTGATGCTCAACTGAAGAGGTGTTGTTGATGAATTCTGAAGTTTAATAATTTAAGAGAATTTCTATTTTAAACACGGTACATGATGATAGTCTCAATATTCAAGGTTGAAGATTAGGTTTAATAATTGAGGGTTTAAATTAGAAGGCCAGGGGGCCTATATTTGAACACTGATTTCACTTATTTCAACAAAAAATGTTTGAGAATGAGCTTTAGAAAAAAATAAAACAGGCCTTTCAAATGCATTTGTCATTGGCTGACCAGTCTAATGCATTGACATCCAGTTGGAGTAACCACAAGGTCCATGTGGCAAAGAAATATTGATTAGATCTAATGCTTCTTCTATATCTAAAAAGTAATTACCTTTGACATACCACTCTCTTCTATTGAATATTTCCTTGTAGATGGATTCTTGTACTGAAAAAAATTGACCCTGACTTATTCCCAAGAAATGAGCAACAACTCTGAAACCACACACCGTGGGAAAACCTGGCTCACTGGCTGACCAGTGACACCAAAAGTACAAAGGGCCCCTTTTTTCTTTTGGTGTCACTGGACAGCCAGAGAGCCCAGTTTTCTCATGGTGACAGTGACCATCTGATTCAACATTTAAAACTTTCTCCACAAATGGTTCAAGGAATTCTGGAAGTTCTTTGATTGATCCAGGGAATAAAGTCAGCCAATCACCTGAAGTTTTTGATATTCTTAAAGGTTTTGTTGGTTTGTTGGTTGGAACCACAAATTTTCCTTCCTGATTCAACTTCAAATCAAATTTTCCTGCTTATTTTCAGATAATTTCAATATTATTTTCTGTTTCTTGGTTGGAAACACCAATTTTTCTTCCTCCTTTACTTTCAAATCAAAATTTTCATTCTTGTTTTTCGATAATTTCAATAATATTCTTTGTTTCTTCTTCTCAGGTTCAGTTTTTGGCTTCTTTCTTGTTTTGAGTGGTTCAGATTCAATTTTTCTTTTTTGTTTCAATGTGTCCAAACTCAGAAAGATTGTGCTTTTCCACTTTAAGTGTCAGGTTATGAGATAAATTAATTATCCAGATAACCTACAGAATAATAAAATATTTAATAACTATTTTATTATGAGGAATTCATGGAATATTATTAAATATTCTGAATCCTCGTCAAAAACTACCCTAGGTCACTCTGAAAAGTAAAGTCACCTATTAAAATAAGCCCACAAGATTATCATTACACAAGAATAATAATCAAAAAGTTACATATAATCAAAAGTTACATACAGGCACACCTATTATGGATATTACATGACCTAGGAATATTACATAATGAAAATTTGTTGAGTTTTTAAGGCTTAGGTTAAATCCAGGGGGTTTGTTTCCCCAACAATTTCTTATTCTTCACTTCAGCTCGTATTTCTAAATTTTTCCCCATTATTTTTCCATTCTAAATCTTTTTATCCTTCTAAAAACCCATCAAGATTAAACTCTTAAAAATAATCAGAAAGAGAGTAAAACTAGTAAAGTAACTCAATCAATTAATTTTCTTCCTCATCAACCCGAAAAAAATATTCAATATAATCTTTTACTCTTTCTACTTCAAGTCTAGTATCTCTCTGTTTTCTTTGAATCCCTGAATATTCAAAACTTTATAGTTTCTCATTCCAGTGTTTTTTGCACTTATTTTTGTTTTTATTATTTTCTTTATTTCTCTTTATCACTGTTTGAATCTAAAAGAACTGACCTTATCAAAAATTAATTTCTGCTTCCTATATTTTTTCTTGTTCTATTCATTAGTCTGCTTCTCATCTTTGCTCATCTGATCTTCATCCATCACTATTAAATAGCTTAAAGCTTATCCTTCTTGTGGTTTGTTTTCTGTTTTTAATCTCTCATTCTTTTTTATATTCTTGTTTAATTTCTTTATTCTTTTTCTTCTTTTTTAGTCTGGTTTTTACTTTTTGGTTTTAATTCAGAAATCCAACAAAATTCTGTCAGAATTGTCATAACTCTATTAGTTTAGAAGCTATGGGCAATTGAAATTTTCCAACAGTAGGTACATAGTATCATACTATGTACCTACTGTTGGCAAATTTGGTTTAATAGAAAGGATTTGGATAACCAATTTTGCAATTCAAGTGAAATGAGTCCAACATTGAACCTCTATTCATGATTTTGTCAAAGGAATTCATATGTGTAATGATTCAAAAAAAGCTATTGAAGGCTTTTGGTTCAAGAGAAAGAGTTTGAAGAGCCAATGACACAATCCAAGTGAAATGGGTCCAATATTGAACCTCTTCTCATCATTTTGTCAAAGGAATCACTCATGGTAGTCATTAAAAAGGATAAAAAAAATAAAAAAATCAAAAAAATCAAAAAAAGAATTTGTCAGTAATGTTAATGGCTAACTTGGAAAAAAAAAATAAAGAAAAAAGGGAGATCTAACTAGGTGTACCATGTTTGTGGGTTAGAGCTTCTTTTATATTTTTGGGTGTCTAGTGCTTGCTTTTTGTTTTTTTTTCTTTTTGTTTTTTTTTCCTTCTTGTTTTTTTTTTTTTTTTTTTTTTTTTTTTTTTTTTTTT
>KN361164.1:0-10663 GCA_000785685.1 Uromyces viciae-fabae | reverse complement strand
CGAAGTTAAACGAGGAAAATTATGTGATCTGGGTCGACAAAATTTCTTTACTCTTCGAGCTTTGTGGGGTATATGAACAACTAGAGGCAAATCAAGCTCTCAGTGAAAAGGAAAATAGGGAGACAGTTCTCATGATCTTGGCAAAAATCAATCATAAAACTCACAGTACAGTTGTAAACCTATCAAATGCAAAGAACACGGCAAAACTTTGGACAGATCTTAAGAAAAAGTTCACTTCATCTCAAACGGCAAACAAGGCACAAATATTTATGGACTTCCTTTGGTTAACATGTAAAGAGGACGAAATAGAGACATTTATTACAAAAATCCATGTCCACTTGAAGAAACTAGCTTCAGTCGGATTTCAGCTACCTGAAGATGTAATCGTGTATCTAATATTGTTTAAATTTCCAAATTCGCTTGCTGCTCTAAGACAGCAAATCATGCACTCCGAAACAGAGATAACATCAGATGTGGTTTTAGGTCACTTAAATCAAACAGACAACGAAATGAAGGCACAATCAAAAGAAAAGAATCCTATTTCATCTTCCACTTCACTTTACTCAAACAAAAATCAAAACGAAAAGAAGAGATCGAATAGATGCACAGATTGATTCCATAATCCAAAGTGTCCACTTGAAGAAACTAGCTTCAGTCGGATTTCAGCTACCTGAAGATGTAATCGTGTATCTAATATTGTTTAAATTTCCAAATTCGCTTGCTGCTCTAAGACAGCAAATCATGCACTCCGAAACAGAGATAACATCAGATGTGGTTTTAGGTCACTTAAATCAAACAGACAACGAAATGAAGGCACAATCAAAAGAAAAGAATCCTATTTCATCTTCCACTTCGCTTTACTCAAACAAAAATCAAAACGAAAAGAAGAGATCGAATAGATGCACAGATCGATTCCATAATCCAAAGGCTGACCACGCGGAGGATCAATTTTGGCACATTCATCCAACTCTTGCTCCAGAATGGTGGCAAGACCAACAAGCCGAGTGGAAAAAGAAAATGAATAAATCAATAAATTCAAATACGTCAAACGTTGCCCATTACTACTCGTTAATTTCTCTAATCGCAAATAACACTATGCTAGATCATAATTTAATACTCAACAGTGGTGCCTCGGCACACATCTTCAACTCATCAGACTTTCTCATTACATTGAATCCGGTTGAAAATGACTGCATCAAAACCGGAAAGAAAGGAGCTTCAATGTCAATCAAGGGAAAAGGAAGTGTAGTACTCCAATGGAACAACATGCAAGTTGAGCTAAAAGATTGCGTATTCGCACCTGAAATTGTTGTCAACTTGATCAGTCCGGGTGCGTTAATAAATAGTGGATGTGTGTTAAAATCAGAAAAAGGATTGTTTGCTGTTTTGAAAAATAATCATCAAATTTTTCAAGGCAAAATCTTTAATAATCTATTTACCATTGAAAAGACAACCTCGATTGGATTCGGAAACAAAAGAATATTTCATAAAACTCTCTCTGAATTACACCAATCCTTCGGACATGCGGGTATCAAACGAATAAAACAGCTTATCGATACAAATATCTCAAAGAACGAAATAGACAATTTTCAGTGTGAAGATTGTACATTCTCTAAAATTACTAAGCAGCCCTTCAAAATTCATCAACACCAACAACTAAACTTTTGGAAAAAATTCATATTGATCTTATGGGCCCAATTCATCCAATGTCAAAGGGACATCACAATTACATCCTCACGCTAGTCTATCATTACTCGGGATACCTCAGTGGATTTCCTCTTTCATCAAAAGATCAAACTTTTGAAGTTTTGACTCACATTCTTAATCAAGAAAAGGCTCGCTTAGGTTACTATCCAATACGAGTTTGTTCAGACGGAGGTGGTGAGTTTTGCTCAAACTCTCTCAAAAATTTCTTTAAATTAAATCACATCAATAACTTAGTTTCGGAAACATACCATCCGGAGCACAACGGAAGAGCTGAAGGAGCAAATAGGACAATAGCTGAATTTGTCCGGTCAACTATCAGATCTTCAAGATTGCCAAAGAATTACTGGCATGAAATCATCAAGGCATGTTGTTTGGCACTCAAATTAATTCCTAACAAGAAAGATGCCGTATCACCGTATGAATTGGTTCACAAAAGAAATCTGCCACTCTCATATCTCAAGCCCTTAGGAATCAAAGCAATCTACCTAAATCTATCCCCTAAAACTTGTGGAAAATTCGACAAGAAGGGACTTGAAGGCAGACTGATTGGATTCAATCCTGCTCTGCTATCATATAGGATCCTCTTACCTAACGGTGAAGTGATATCATCCAAGCACGTAAAATTCATAAATAAAGTTGAACTATCAGAAAATTCAGAAGACTTTGACTTTGATATCCCAATGAAATCGGAAAATATGAAAGAATCTCAAGCAACTCAAGAAGAGGAAAGTCAGGAGATTCCCCCTCCTGGTGATCCCAATCAAGAATCTGCAGAATGTGTTGACTCGGAAGAAAACTCAGACGGGAACTCCTTTGAATCTGCAGATTCAGCAGATATTATCAATGACATACTTCAAGAACCAACTAAACAAGCCTTGAGAGACAGAGGACAAATAAAGCGACCTGCGAGGTATGACGACTTTGTCCAGACTCATTACTCAGGTTTTCACCACTACTTTGAGCCCAAAAGTTTCAAGAAGGCAATGAACTGCTCAGACTCAACAAAATAGCTAGAAGCTATTGTTGTTTTTCCACTATTTTGCTTTCATCCTCATTTTCCTTCTTGAATATTTTACATTTTTATTTATTTTTATATATTTTAATAATAAATAAAATAGTAGTTTTTATCAAAAAACATAACTTGGTAGTCTTATGTTTTTGATTATTCCTCTAATTTTAATCTTGGTAGTCATTATCATTAGGGGTTTATTTAGTAATCTAATGTAATTCATGGTAGTTAGTTATATTAGTTCTTTTAGTCCTCTTTATTCATAACATTGTTATTTATATTGAGATGAATTTTATAGTCACTTTAGTCTAAATACATGGTAGTTGTTTATTCTAATTTTATAGTCACTTTAGTTTAAATACATGGTAGTTGTTTAGGTTAATTTTATTTAGTCCTGATTCCTTGTTGTGTCTCAGATGAACCATATTTAGTCCTGTCTCCATTATTAGTGTTACAGATTATTTCTTTATTATTATTTTTCATTATTATTATTTTTTTATTGTTATTTTTCATTATTATTTTTGTAGACATGTCACATCTGTGTGACATGTCATTCTTCTTTTTCTCATTTTTTTTCTCACTTGAAATAAAAATCATGGAGTGAGAGTCTTTTCATTCATTAAACATCAGCTCCCAGTTTTCACACTCCTTGTTCAAAACCTTCTCTTCATTCTTAATTTATCATCTCAAGGAATCTATCTGCTTAAAAACAACAGCTATTGACGCAGAACTCAAATCAATCGAGGATCAAAGTGTATGGGAAGAAACGGATGAAGACCCAATTAACCCCTTAAAAACAACGTGGGTATTTCGGATCAAAGATAATTGCCATGGTGATCCTTTGAAATTCAAAGCCAGGCTTTGTGTTCAAGGGTTCAATCATATATTTGGTCTTGACTACGACGAAACCTTTGCCCCTACTGGCAAAGTAACGAGGCTTTGTGTTCAAGGGTTCAATCATATATTTGGTCTTGACTACGACGAAACCTTTGCCCCTACTGGCAAAGTAACGACGTTACGAATGTTCTTACTTCATTCTTTAAATAAAAACCTTAAACTTACGCAATACAATGTGAAGGGAGCATTTCTTCACTCTCCTATCACCAAAAATGTATTTATTTACACTCCAGAAGGGTCATCAAGGAAATCAAAATATCTCAAATTGTCAAAATCTCTTCATGGATTAAAACAAGCTCCAAAGAACTGGTATGAATTACTCACAGCTTGGTTTAAGACTCAGGGATTCCATGAATCTTCATGTGATCCATGTTTATATCTTCCAAATCAATCAAATGATGCTATTTTTTTTCATGTAGACAATCTACTGGTAGCATCAAATTCAGAAGAATTTAAAATAAAGTTTCTCAACCAATTCAAAAATTCATCTTGCCATCCTCCTAATACCATACTTGGGATGCTTTTCGAACAAAACAACTCAACAATTTTTCTTTCTCAACCTAAACATATTGATCATGGCCTAGAAGAACTTGGTTTAATTGATTCAAAGACAATCAATACTCCACTTACACCTGGAGTAAAACTCACTGAAGCCACGGATGAAGATTTTGAAAAATTCAAAGCGTTGAACATAAACTATCGAAGTGCAATTGACCTCATGAATTACATTGCCAATCTGACTAGACCCAACATTTCATTAAGTGTCTCTCTTCTTTCTTGCTACTCAACTAAACCAGGATTCTCTCACTGGAAAGAAGTGAAAAGAAATTGGATGTATCTTAAGGGAACTAAAAATATGAAACTCACATTGAAATTGAACAAAGAAGAAAAATAAAATTTAAAAACATTTAGCGATGCCTCATTTGCAGATGATCCAATCACTCGGAAATCACAATCGGGTTATGTTTGTATAGTACATGGAGCTCTCATAGCCTGGAACAGCTCAAGACAGAGAAACGTAGTGGAATCAACTACCAAAGCAGAACTTAATCCGCTGTCTGATGCCTATCACAAAGGTCTTTGGTTGAAAAGTCTCTATAATGAATTTTGGAAAGAAAAAAAGGAAATATTTCACCACTTCCTTGACAATAGCGGCCTAGACGATAAATTAAAGAAGTTTGGTTCAAATTCAAAAACAAGACACATTGATATCAAAATGAAAGCGATCAGAGAGCAATTGAAATCAGAAAAAATAAAAATTCATCTTGTTGCAACAAAACTCATGGTAGCTGACTGTCTAACTAAACCCTCCAACAAAAATGTAATACAAAATTTGATCAAGCTCATGAATAAACAAAAGTCTGAAAATGAAGAAGAATGCAAGATCTCCGACAAATCCATTGCACCAGGACAAATCCATTGCACCAGGACAAATCCATTGCACCAGGACAAATCCATTGCACCAGGACAAATCCATTGCACCAGGACAAATCCATTGCACCAGGACAAATCCATTGCACCAGGACAAATCCATTGCACCAGGACAAATCCATTGCACCAGGACAAATCCATTGCACCAGGACAAATCCATTGCACCAGGACAAATCCATTGCTCCAGGACAAATCCATTGCTCCAGGACAAATCCATGATCACTTGTCTACAAGTGACATCAAAAAGTACTCATCACTGGACCCGTGACAAGTTAGTGTTATCCAATGTGAGGGGTGTAAATTATCTATATGTTTTCTCCTAAGTGTCACTCACATGTCACTAATTTTACCGCTCACTCAATCTGAATTCACTTTCACTACTATTTTATTTTCTTTAATAATAAATAAAATTAAAATAAAAACTAATCAAAATCACTCAACTCGACTTCAAGCTTCCAATTCTCAACTCCAACCAACAACTCAACTATCAATCTTTCTTTTCTTATTTTGTGCTTCTCTTTTCTTTTCTATTTCATCATATTATTTCTATTCAATCAACAACTGTATCTCTGGTGAGATCTTACTCTTCTTCTTCTCATCTTCAATCATCTCAAGATAAATCAACTAAACTCTTAACAAACTCAGCGTCTCTATTCAAAATTAGCCAATCAGATCCCAATCCCTAAGTCTTTCAATTTAACTCATCAATTCTCAGTGTCGAGTTTGTTCTCTTTTTTTTATTTAATTTAAAATTCTAAATGTTTTTCTTTCTTATTCAAACAATTCTAACTCATTATTTTGTTTTAGCTTATTGCTCTTCGAAATATAATTCTTTAAAATTGAATCAATCTAATAGTTATACTTCCTAAACCGTTGCCAATCCGTGTAGCCACTGACTCACCCCCTTGTTTTGTCACAGCAAACGGGACATTAACTTTCTCTGGTCCCAACTCCAGCCTCATGAAGCTTGACAATGTTTTGTATTGTAAATTTGCCGCTTCAACACTGATTTCCCCAGCGGCCCTTCGACAACAGGGTTTCAAATTTACCTACAGCACTCGCGATGACAGTTTCAACATTTATGTCAACTTTCATCTATGGATTAAGTCGAAAATTGATCCAATCAGACGGAAATGGTTGTTTCCTAACCCCATATTACATTCTAAGCCTTTTTCTATTCGCTGTTCCAGTGATCCCATTTTTCCTTCCAAAAACCTACACTCGTTTTGTTCTGTCAATAATTCTTGTCCAAACAATATGTTTCCTATGAGTATCGCAAATCCAGACACTCCTTTCACGTATGCATTGCCTGAGCCTGCTATATTGCCCGCCGAACATGTTGAAAAGATAGGTACGAAGGAGTTGTTATTTTACCATAAGATCCTTGGACACATGCCATTGAAGGCAATGCGGCGTATGTCCAAACTCAACCTCGGCCCAGGTTTCCCTGCTCACCTCGCAGCCGGAGATTTGATTGCTCTGACTGATGATTGCAAAGAGTAAGCAATTACACAAACTCAGCTCTGATCAGAGAGTACACAGTGTGAAGTTTAATAAACTAAGAAATAACTTTTCAACAATAACTCATAACAACATAACATGAGAATAAAATATAATGTACCTAAGACCTCTATTATATTCTGGAGAATGATGACAAAGATTTAAGAAAGAAGATGACACGAGAAAAGAAACAAACAACTATACGATGATCATGAGTACAAGTGAAGTCATAAGAATTGTTGAGAAGAAAATACATACTTGTTAATAAATGATTTATTCTGTATTAACGATGAATTGGTGCAGTGCTTGAGTTGTTGGGGATTCGTCTTTTATTGGAACTTGTAGTAGAATAAATGGGAACATAAGACGAAAGTTCGATGTGATTTATTTATCAATAAATAAAAGCTTACCTCCCCCCCCAGGAATGTCGGCTAAGAATAGATCGACGAGTTTAAGATAAAACAGTAAAAGAAATAAATACTGAGTGGGGAAAATTGATTCGGAGAAGATTCCCTGGGAGGGAGAATAAACAGCTGACACAAGGTGATTATATATCTGAACGTTAAATTAATGATTATGTAATCATTAATTTAGCGTTCAGACTTTCATGACATCATTGTGAAGTTTTGACTCATGCGCTTTGACCATTCATGCTTACACACAGGAGAATGGATCTTTGGGCTGTAGATCTGGTAGGCCCTTTTGAAGAATGTACTTTGGGAGGCGGACTGTATGTTCTTACCATTAGGGATGTTGGATCTAGTTATAGTGAGATCAAAATTATCGCTAAAAAGTCAGATGCGACTTCTCATCTCATCGATACTATCAATCGCCTGGAGATATAAACTGGGCTGAAGCTAAAAACCCTCCACTCAGAAAATGGTGGCAAATTCAACAATAACACCTTATCCCATTTTTTGAGAAGTAAGGGCATTACAGCTGAACGATCTATTGCATACCACCATTACCAAAACGGTGCAATAGAACGTTTCAACCAAACCCTACAGGAAATGGGTCGCACTCTCTCACTATCCAGTAGACTTCCAAAGAAATTCTGGGGTCTAGAATTTCTTTGGGCATGTAGGTTACTCAATAGAATTCCAAACAAATCGAGCGGTGATATAACACCATATGAGTCAATGTTCTTGAGAAAACCAAATTTTGATCGTCTTTGTATATTTGGTTCCGCTGCTGTCGTTCACGTTCCCGTTGAAAAAATCATAAAATTGGATCAACGAGGGGTAATTGGTTATGCTGTGGGGATATTGGATGTCAGTAAAGGCTGGTTATTTTGGCTACCATCCAGTAATACTATATTCAGCTCAGCCTTATGCGAATTCTAAACCAAACCTGTTCTCTTCTTCCAACCAAATACTCTGGTCCCGGAAAACTTAGCACTGGGGGATTTCTCTGCCCAGAGAACTGTCAAGATTCAGGATTCGTTGGTAGAACAGGCGATCTTATCCCCTTGCGGTTCTCCCGGTAACGACCCACACAGCTATACAGAGGCCATACAGGGGAAGGAGAAAGATGCCTGGTTAGGTGCAATGCGTGAGGAGTTATGCAATTTGGACCGCCTGAATGTTTGGGAAATCAGGGCAATACCGCGCGATAAACCGGTGTTGGGAGCGAAGTGGGTGTTTGTACGGAAAATGAATGATGAAGGAAAGGTAGTAAGGTACAAGGCCCGTTATGTTGCCAAAGGGTACAATCAACAATACGGCACTCAGTTTGCGGAAACATTTGCTCTGACCGCAACTTTTGTTTCCATGAGGCTGCTCCTGTCGATTGCAGCGCGAAATCAGTGGCCAGTCCATTCCTTTGATTTTGTTGCAGCTTATCTCAATTCTCCTCTCACGGAAGATGTTTGGGTAAAGGTGCCTCCGGGTTTGAAAGTCCCTACCGGCCATGCATGCCTTCTCAAAAAAGCACTGTACGGAACAAAACAAGCAGCGCGATGTATTGAAACTCAGAATTAAAAGGTGCTAGGTCTTTTAATGACCTGCTATGTCAGAATACGAGGTTTACAACCTGTTGAGTATTTAAGACTAGATCACACTAAGGTACAAGGCCCGTTATGTTGCCAAAGGGTACAATCAACAATACGGCACTCAGTTTGCGGAAACATTTGCTCTGACCGCAACTTTTGTTTCCATGAGGCTGCTCCTGTCGATTGCAGCGCGAAATCAGTGGCCAGTCCATTCCTTTGATTTTGTTGCAGCTTATCTCAATTCTCCTCTCACGGAAGATGTTTGGGTAAAGGTGCCTCCGGGTTTGAAAGTCCCTACCGGCCATGCATGCCTTCTCAAAAAAGCACTGTACGGAACAAAACAAGCAGCGCGATGTATTGAAACTCAGAATTAAAAGGTGCTAGGTCTTTTAATGACCTGCTATGTCAGAATACAAGGTTTACAACCTGTTGAGTATTTAAGACTAGAGCACACCTGAGTGACGCGTCGAAGGGTTTTTGGTTTATTGAGTTGTTTTGAACAACAAGATGAAGCAAAAGTAAATATGATAATTAAATTTGAATTGATGAAAGGATGAGGAAAATGAAAAGGACAATACAACATGACAATTATCCCACCTTTTAATGACCTGCTATGTCAGAATACGAGGTTTACAACCTGTTGAGTATTTAAGACTAGAGCACACCTTTTGACGAGTACAAATATGAATGATGGATGAGTAAACTGAGACAAAAGAAATGAATGAAGAACAAAATCACACCTGAGTGACGCGTCGAAGGGTTTTTGGTTTATTGAGTTGTTTTGAACAACGAGATGAAGCAAAAGTAAATATGATAATTAAATTTGAATAAAGAAAAAGAGACTACAACGTGCCACGCGGGTTTGTAGTTAAGTTGATTCTTGATTAGGTTTCAAACCTTGATTATCATGTCTTCCGCAGAATTCAGCTCAATGAGAAAAACCTATCTTGATGCACTACTTCAGTCAATACGATGTTGGTGGAGTCACTTGTCAACGAAGTTATCTACATTAGGATATACTAGCAGTCAGTATGATCACAGTGTTTACGTTTTAGAAAGAGATGGAAACAAGGAGACCATCTGGGTACATGTCGACAATGGGCTTATTACCGGTCTGAGCATCTCGGCTCTCAAACATTTAGAATAATTGTTGGCCAGTGACCTACAGATCAAGTGGAGCCAAAATATTGATAATATTGTTGGTGTGGCTGTTGAGCGGAATGATCGCGGTTTCTGGCTCTCCCAGCCAAAACTCATTAATAAAATACTGCTTGAGCACTGGGACGGAGTCAGTTTGGTAAAAAATCCTCTAGCAACCGGAAAGCTCCCAGCAACGAACAACACAGACGAGAAGTTTGATCCAGATAAATATTTGTCCCTCATTGGTTCACTGAGCTATCTGTCTGTTGGAACCCGTCCAGACATCACCTTTGCGGTCAACTTTCTGGCCCGTTTCTCATCAAAACCCGGGCCTGATCACTGGGCACAGCTATGGCATCTGGTAAATTACATTGCCTCTACAAGAACTCGGCCGCTTCAACTTTATCCCGATAGGAAAGCCGGATCTCTACGGTGTTTTGTGGATGCCAACTGGGGAGGGGAATTTTCGCGGTCGAGATATGGTTTTGTGGTTTTTGTGAGGTGCTGTCCAATTGGTTGGGTTTCTAGGCGGTTACCTGTGGTTGGTAGCTCAACGGCACATACTGAATATATGGTGTTAGTGTTGAAATTTTGACTAAAAGATCTGAAGATTTTTATTTTGATGATTTTTATGTTTTTAATTTTTAAGAAGGATGGGATGAGGATTTTTAAGGAGAAAGGAAAAAGGAACAAGTGAAGCTCACTTGGAAGGACTCAATAGTGGCACAGATGGATTTTTAAGAGGAGAGTCAATGAGTTTTTTATTTCATGAAAAACTCCGCAATATTTATAGACAATAAAAAAAGGAAACCCCTGCATTATGCTAAGGGGCCTAAAATGGTTCCCACAACTAGAGAGCCCCCAGAAAGATCCAGAGGGGGCCTCAGATAGGAAAAGGAAAAGAAATGAAAAATATCAAGGAGAGAAGAAAACAACATAACAATCCAGACTATTTAATTTGAACAGAATTGAATATGCAGAAACTAACA
>KN361163.1:11408-21821 GCA_000785685.1 Uromyces viciae-fabae | reverse complement strand
CGAGTATTTTGATAAGGAACCAAGCAAGAGTCATTCAAAGCGAATCCAGCATCACCCAAAAAATGTTTTCCATCTGGAATTTTGAGACTTTTTTGTCGAGCTTGATCCCAAAGCTTACCATCTGCACAACTTCCCTCCCAACCAGGCATAACATAGGTAAACATCATGTTGAAATCACACACAGATAAAATGTTTTGAGACGGGTACCCCTTGCGGTTGATATAACAACATTGATCTTCTACAAAAACTGGTACATGACTCCCATCAACTGCACCAAGACAAACTTTAAAATAAGGGAAAAATTTATCGTTTTGAGCAATTTCAGGAGGAGTAGGAGCATCTGGACCAGGTAATATGATGAGTTTGGATAACATTTATTTCTTATCAGCAATTCCAATGATCATTTTGTTGATAGTGCTTCGGAAATAATCAAGAGAGAAATCAAAATGATCAAAAAAAAAAAAAAAAGAAGAAATCTAAACGAGAATAAAAAAATCATCAGCACTTGATGAATTGAATAAAAAACAAAGAAAAAAAATTAAAACACAAACTGAGAGATTGTTTCAGCTCCTCTTTGAAATCTTTGTTGAAGTTTCTTATCTGGATTCCCCATAACCAGCATGTACATCAGAATCCAAGCTTTTCAGTTGATGTGACCCATCTACTTTCAGATAGAACCCCATGCTCCTCAAGAATATCTTTCAATTTAAAAAAAGTAGAAGTCTTCATGGCCATATTTTAATAAAAGGGGGCTGGATTCACATTTGAGATGAGCTCTTGCATCCACATTTCACCAGTTAGAATTGATATATGCTTGGGAACAGGAGTTTTCCTTTGATTTTTTTTGTACGTAAGGTAACCTAAGTATAATATTTCTAGTTTTTTAATTTCAACAATTGCATGACATTTGATCTGATCGCATTTTATCAATTTAATTCATTTAATGAATTTGTTTATTAATTTATTGAATGGATATATTTATTTCAAAACAGAAAAACCAATTATTTTTCTTTGTTCAGAAAGATTACAAGGAGTTGGAAGAATATATAGAATGACAGGAATGATTAGTTTTTGAGGAAGTCGGAACCTTGAAGATTCAGAGGTGTGGGTCTACCGGCGAGCGGATGAGAGGGAAAAAAAAAACACGCCCGGCAACCACAAGTTGCCGAACGTTGTTGTAAGTGTGCGCACCGTACAAAAACCGAACAAGTTCGGCTGCGGCGGCGACTGTGCGAATTTCTCGCACAGACTCAGATCTGCCCCGCAATTCGCACACGGCTCAGGGCAGCCTAACGGTCCCTAACACCACATCCAGTCGCAGCACAGCGATCAAGAACTAGTGAACGAGTGGTGAGTTCAACCAACTCGTACATCAAGAAATACAAAGCAGAAACTGACTTATGCAACAATGCATCTTGAATTAAAACAAAGGAAAACAATTTCTTCGTCAATTAAGTAAAACAAAAACAGTAAAATAAAAATAAAGTAAGAAAATAAATTTGTGATTGAAATACAATAAAATGAATGAGAACGCTAACAGACTGATTCAGTTACTATTATTCAAGTTTTCATCTATCTTGTTCATTCTAAATATTCAATCTTCCGCATCTCATATTTTCAAAGTCTCGCTATAAAAATAACAAAACAGATAAAAAATATAAAAGCGATCAAAGAACTTTTTGCCTTTAGGTAAATAAACTGTCTCATTCCTTGCTTTGTTTTTTAGTTTGATCTCCTGTTACGTTTTTCATTCGTGCTTATACGAAATAAATTCTTTAGTTGTGCCTTAAATTCTTTAAGCTGTGAGCCTATGATGATATGAATTTAAAATTTAGTTTCAAACGACTCGTCCACAACGGAGACGTCAATCCCAAACGCGTGTAGCTCCCTTTTGGCGGACGGGATGCCGCTTAAGGAGCGCTCGTTCAACGTTGGATACCTTTTGCCCGCCTTCTCTATAGAAGAGGATATATCATGGGAAACAGCGCTAATAAACTAATGTCAGTCAACAAACATCTGTGTGTACCAAAACTTGTATATCAAGTATGGAAAGAAACTTACCCGCCCAAGTCAGGCTGTCTCCTTGATATCTTCCTTGAATAACTTGTTAAACTCAAAATTTTGATTTTAATCTTTATCAAGGGAATGAGAAAGTTGGCCCCTGCTTTGCTGTACATGGCCACAGATTCTGCACCAAACGAAAAAAAAGATATTGACATGAGACCTGCCACAATGGGTAACCAATCGCGAAGCTGGTATTGGTAAAGAGGATCCTGCCGGACCATAGAGAACTATGGGGCGATAATTCATAGGAGTGAGCAATATGTCATAAGAAGGCGGTCTCCGACCCAAAACAATTTTGTCACATTTCAGTGGAGCAAGAAAGCGGTTCACCTTGTTGTCCTCGTTGTGGACGGTGGACCAAGACGCCCACGGAACGTATGGGCCGGTAGCAACTATAGTCTCCAAAGTCCCATATACTGTACATGGTGTAGCCAGGCACAAGTATGTGACCGACAAGGCTCCCATGCGAAAAAACCGAGAAACATTCAATGAGGTACCGGCACAATTGACCAGCTTACGTATGTCACGATGACGCTGGACCAGACAGTACAGGACATAAACTTTGCTCGACAGAGCTTATCAGGGAAAGTTGGGCATGAAATGTGTGCCTTCCGCAATCCGAACGATTGATACTCACAACAATAACCACAGGAGACGCCACAATATATCAAAGGCCAAACTATGGAGAGAATGAATGTTGGCCATACTAGCGCAGACGCACTGGAGCAGCCGACAAGATTGTTGACTTGATATCGACCGACTTGGTAAACCACTGAAAATGCGGCTATTAAGCTTGGGAAACCAAAGGAAAATGCGTAATCGAGCAGAACCCTGCGCCGCTTTTGTTGCGGCGCCTCTATGAACTGATTGGGAGTCAAGATCGTAGCAAGATATCGAATAATACAACAGTTTGCAATCAACAAGCCCAAGGGACCAACTTCACCAACCTAATGAAAGCAAAGAGATCATGAGCTTAACCGTAAAGGCAGCAGAGAGAGGGGATTGAGATTCACTTTGGATGAGATGTCACACAACGCTGGAGCTCTGTCCAGAGCATCATTTCTCCAAATTACGCCATTTACCTGTTTTCACAAGAGTCCAAGTGAGCCAGGTATGTAGACTTTGTAGGAAGTGGAAAATTGGTAGCATTACGAATGCAAGAATGTTCAAGGTCACCACCCAGATGCCGAAGGAGGCCGGCCCTGAATGACGTTGAGTAACATGCAGAAGAGTAGGAGGTATGTTGAAAATCCCACAAAGCAAGGAGAGAGCGAGATACGCGCTGATCAAACTACTTGAGGCCATCACATTAATCAGATGGACTTGCTTCGGAGAGAATACAATTAGGGTGAAAAGACCACTTAAAAGCACTTCTGAGTGTGATTGTATGTTGAACGTTTGTCCGCCGACAAGCTAGAGGAGGGTATAAATAAGCCAAGCACGGAAGGTCCAGAATTCGAAGGTTAGCAGCAATGTAGACGAATCTCTTTTCTTTCCATCAGAAATGATGAGCGAAGCGGAGCAGCAGGAACAGGCCCTGTGAGACCTTATGAGAAGCATGATAAAAAAAAGGACATTTGTCAAAGGAAACCTCTAGCGGCTATACATACATAAAAGGAAAGCATAGCGCATGAATGGATCGATCAACAGAAAGGAAAGCCAGCTGCGGTTCTAACAGGAGGGCCGACGAGATTTTTTCGGCCTGCCAAATCTAGTACGCCCTTCACCGGACTTGAACATCAGCCTCCGCCGTCTACATGTCAGGTGGTGGTGAGGGCTCCTTTTGCACGGAGCTACATTATTATGCATGACATACATATACTGAACTTTATCACCCCTGGGTGAATTGGCTGGGTCCTCGACGATAGAAGGTAGGGCGAGCTTCGGTCGCTCATGGGTTACTCCCCACAAAAGGAGAGGACAAGGCATGATGTTCCTTGGAATGCGGTTTTGGATATGAATTGAGGGAAATTCAACTGGCATACTCCTTTTCCACTCGTGCATATCATCTTCCAACTGTGCATGGGTCGCGCATCCGTCCCTCAACTTAAAAGGGAGACTAGCTTGCAAGTGTTGAGAGCACTCACAGTCTCACAGTGTTCAGCTAGAACTAGAATTAGAGGTTCGTCTCTCTGTTGTAGATGAAAGAAAATCTCAAGGAACTCTAATCTATCTAACTCTCCATTTATCTTTTTTTGAACAATTGAACAAGAAAAAAAAAAGCAACACCACCCCATCTAAAATGGCAGTCCGTACCCTCGAAATTCTACCAAGATTTCACTTGCCGTCAGGAGCATGTAGTCGACAAACCTTCGCGTATATTCAAGTGCCGTGGACCATGGAGCGCAAAAGATCTCTCGGTCAATGTGTGGATGGGGATTCGATCGATTTTACTCTCACTCACATTTTGAGTACGACAAACGAAGTAGTGCCTCAAGATAATCAGCATTGGGGCAACGGGTCACGCTATTGTACTATATGCTAACAGAGAGCATGATTTTAAGGACAACAATTATGATCACGCGGCTTCAATGAGCCTAAGGATAAAGTGATCGGACTTGCGAATCCCCAACATTCATAGATCATCATTTATCAAATGTTCCTCTCAGTTTTCTCTCTACCTATTCGAGGTACATGTTAGCACGTCATTTTTAGCTATATGCCTGGATTTATTTATACCATCAAGAACATTTTAAAAAACTGCTACCAGTTGACGTGCGGCAAATTGTAATCCCACTATTTGAGCCACTAGCTTATCTAAGCCCCTCGAAAGGAGACCGGTCGCAGACCGAGGCGTCCGAAGGACACTCTCCGTAGGAGAGGCTTAGGGTTGAAAATCGGCTGGGACAGTAAGTAAATTCAGGCCTAAGACCATTAGCAAATTTTTATCAAAAACTAGGGTCCAGGGGGGCTCCGCCGCCCTGTGAAAGCCCAAGACATTAGGATTGAATGTAATATAAGTTGTTCATGAGACCAATATCATTTGAGTACAGTACGTACATTTCATTTGCAAAAAGAAACAATTGTTCCCATGATGCAACTATAAAGGATTTGTGTACAACAATCAACCTGATCATGTTTGGGGTTTCCTCATCACCCGTTCCAAGACCTGGCCCCGTTTAAGCTAGTGCTGATTGAATGCTGTGTAAGCTTAGAGAGTTTTGAGTATGTTCCTTTATTGCAGCAAAATATGAAACACAACTTAATAGAAGTAAAAAACTGGGAAAACAATAAAGGTAAGATAATTGAATGAATTGGGGTTTTAATTTTTAGATAATTTTACCTGAGAGTATCTTTGGATCTTGATAACAAGGAAGAAAATTTAATGAAACTAAATAGGAATTGTCACAACGGAAAAAGTCTGGATTGAGTGGTGATTTAATTTTTTGTTAGTTTTATGATTTTCTTGAATATAGATGAATAGATTGAAAAATAGAATTGAAACGAAGTAAATTGGAAAAATAATTTTATTTATTTATTTTATTTTGATTTATTTGATGAAACTTTGGCATTACCTGCCCAGACACTTCTCCTAGGTCCTCCTTATATTGTGCACTGTTTTTCTTGATCTTGTTGAAGAACTTGATTGAATTGAGACAAGTGTGTAGTTGAATCAATATGGGAAGTGTAAGGTATTTCTATGTCTTAAATACTTAATTTTATGTATTACTATGAATATCCACAAAATATTGTGATAGTGTTTTATCACGAATATAATGATCTACTTATAGTGGATCAACTTCTTTTAGAAGATTTAATACTATCAATAAAAAGATATGCTTTTATATTGATGTAGATTGTGGTACTTGAGCTTATAGCTGAAGTGGTGGCACAATATTTTATTTAATTCTTTTAAAAGAATAAATAAAAGGAATAATTGGGGGGGCTTGAGATAGGTAGCTCAAACAGAGGCCGTAGTCCCTCTTCAATTATTTTTTAAGGAAAGATCAATATTGATAACTTAAGTGGGAATATATTTAAGTTATATTTTCTCCAGTAAGGCTTATAGCAGATTTTTAATGGATAACTAGAAGATAAAGTGAAAGGACTATACTATTGGTCAAATGACACAAAGTAGCTTACTCTATGTTTAGTTGGTTGTGTTGGTTTTGGTTATTTATATGTATGAATGAATGATTAAACAAAAGGGGGAGGGGAAGGGACCTGTATTTATAGTAAAATACTCCTCAGGGGCGCTCTAAGGACCTTTCATTTGCCTATGGGAATAAGAGATTGTTCTCTTATGCCTGTCATAGAATTCTAGTGAAATTTTTCCCACTTATTTATTATTACATTGTATAGCTACTTGTAATAGTAAATAAACTGTTATATTTCACGTAGTAATTATATAATTATTTGTATTATAATTTAATTATATTTTAAACAATAATTCAGTGCTTGACAAGTAATCAAATATTTAATTCAAAGCAATATGAATAATATTTGGAAATCTAGACCTTGGCACGTGAAAATAAATAAAATATTGAGTTATTTTTGTTTTTCATATTGTATGGAAATAAATATGTGATAATTTATTCCCAGGGTTCTTTCTCCAAGGTAATTATTCCCATGGAGGCGCAGAAATCCTCTAAGTAGGTATGTGTACCTACTGTTGGAAAATTTCAATTTCCTATAACTTCTAAAATTTAAATAATAGAGTTATGACAATTCTGACAGAATTTTCATTATGTACTAAAGCTAGGGCATGTAATATCCATACAAGGTGCGCCTGTATGTAGCTTTTGCTTGTATGTAACTTTTTGATTATTATTCTTGTATGATGCTAATCTTGTGGGCTTATTTTAATGGTGAAGGGTTTAGATTTTGTAGGTGACTTTGCAGAGCGACCTAGGGTAGTTTTTGAGGAGGATTCAGAATATGTAACAATATTCTACGAATTCTTTATAATAAAATATTTATTAAGTATTTTATTACTCTGTAGTTTATCTGGATAATGCATTTGTCTCATAACCTGACATTCCCTCCCACTAAAAAATTAATCCTAAAAGGATTAATTGAATGGATTGATAGATTTATACCTCCTAAGACACTTTTCTGAATCAGGCATATCTTTTTCTTCTAACCATTCATCTTCAAATTTAGTGTCTCTGTATCTAAGTAGGTAAAGTTTATTTTTCTTTTCCCTAATTTTCTTTTCTCTCAGAATTTTATGGATCCTTTTTTATTCTCCTTTTTCTAAGGGAAGAAGTTCTGTTTCTGGAATAACTTTCCTGAGTGGAAATAAATCCTCATCTGCTTCTTTATAATGCTTAATGAGACTATTACCTGTAGAGGAGTGTATTGATGTCCTATATGCTAATTCCAAGGCGGGTGTAAATGTAACCCAGTCATGAGTGAATCCATCTGAATCTTTAAATTCAAGTCCATGAGTGCGAAATCTTCTTAACATATCTTCTAAAGTCTGAATCATCCTTTCTGCTAATCCATCCGTTTCAGGATGATATGCTGTTGAAAAGGCTAGTTTAGTTCCAAAAAGATTGTAAATATTTTTCCATAATTCAGATGTAAATTTGGGATCTCTATCACTTATAATAATACTAAACAGCCCTGTCCAGGATATCACTCTGTTCCATACCATCAGAGCTGTGTCCATGGCTGTGTCATCTTTATGACAAGGCAAGAATTTAGGGGTTTTACTGAACCTATCTAGTATAACTAAGCAAGAATCATAACTCTGTCTTCCTGATGATGGTAAAGCAGCATCCCAATCCATATTTACTATCTCCCATGGTCTAGTGTGTTCTTCAATTTTCATAATATGACCAAATCTCTTTCCACTGGCTTTGTTGGCTCTATGACATTTCTCACAAGTTTCACAATAAGTAATAACATCTTTTTTCCAATCTGGCCACTGTGCTGTGTTTTTAATTCTTTCTTTAGTTCTATCTAAAGATAAATTCCCAGAAAAATTTGAATCATGGCATTCAATTAATATAGCGTTAATAATAGTCCTATCTATTATAGTCATAACACAAGTATGTTTGCTTCTGTGGTACAGGAAATCATCAAATACATGAAATCTTCCTTCTTGGTAATATTTTTTCCAAGTATCATCTAAACTATTAATCAGTTCATTGTCTTTAATATCTTTCTTTAGAATTTGAATCAGTCACCACAAAAAATTGGACGCCACCTGTATGCAGGTGGCAAGTTGTATCTCCTGTGTATCCAAGTGATATCTCAAGAGGTGTTTTCATTCCTCATTGTGACCCCCCCCCCCCCCCCCCCCCCCCTAGGTCCACAGGGGTTATTACAACACCCTCACTGCCAGTATGATTGTATCAGATCCATTCAACTGGTGTTACATCAGCTGGAAAAATCTGATGTTATATCAGGAAAAACTGGCATTTTATCTAACTTAAATGAAATTAGATCTACCTAACATGATATTAAATCTAAAAAAAGAGACATTTCATCTACTCAACCTATTTAATATCAACACCTGTGATTTTATATCACATTTTTATGTCTGATGCAAGTGTTTGGCCCATGGACATATTGTCAGATAGGAAAATCTGATATAAAGTCAGTTGCATTGATATTAAATAGGTTGAGTTGATACAATATCCTCTATGATAGATATAATATCTTTTTTGTTAGATTTAATATCAGCTCTAGTAGATACAATACTGGTTTTTCCTGATATAATATTGCATTTTTTTGTCTGATTTAATGTCAGATTCGGGAATCTGATACAATCATCCTTGCAGTGCCTCAACTTTACATCCCACCATTATCACCTTACCCACATTGCAGCCCCTTGCCTCATGGAAAACATCCATGAGTGGAGTTCATTTAGTAACTGATAATCCTTAAACCTTACCCTGATTAGGTAGAGAACTAAGAAAGGATGAAAGCTCTCACCCATAAATTTGTTTCAACACTTGGGGGGATTTTGTTGGGGACATCAGGTAGTAGCATATCATCAAATCAAAGTATTTCATCTGAACTTTTTCTCAATTTTATTTGTAGACTAGATGGCTCTAACTAGATATGTGAATTTACAACAGGTAACTACTATATATTTGATTTCACAACAGTTAAGCATCATGAAAAAACTATTCCAAGTATGGCAGCAAAAGTGTATGAAAGAAGATGTCAATAATGAATAATTATATTTTCACAAAAATTGATATTATGGCATATGGCTAAAGAATTCAAGATCCCAGTTTAGCCATTATGAATGAAAGGTCAATTGGAGGCTGCGTATCCAACGGCTGCTTGCCCTCTGCTGAAGAAGAAGAAATAATATCTGGATGATAACAATTGCTGGGGAGTCTTTTTGGAACCTTTGTGAGTTTCCCTTTAATCTGGGAAGGTTTTCTCAGCATCCACATTGACCGGCCACGTTTTCTAGCGTCTACCAAGTCTCTCAGCTTTGGTGATTTCATAAGATTTATCAATCTGATGTCCAAGGGCAGAGAAACCTGGAGATCACCAGGGGCACTGGACCTTCTGGAAGCAACCATCATTGGAAACCTCAGTACCATCATTGGAAACCTCAGTGTCAGAACAACATTGAGTTTCACGGAAGATTGCAGACTCATTTTCTGGTAGGTTAAGGGATTCCAAGATCTCTGTGCGTTGATTGTAGAGCCAGAAGAATGAGAAAAACAATGTGAAAAATTTTACAGAAGAAAGACCATGGTGTGAAAAGGAGTAATGACTTAATTGCTTGCGCCATCTGGATTTTCTTGTTTGATATTGCTTTTTTGCATAGGCTTCAGGAGCATATTTTCCAGAGTTGATATCAGATCTCCTCCCCATGAACCACCTCTTGAGGACAATGGTGAGATTGAACTTGTTATTGTGGGCTGAGTGGAATGAAAAGTTTCTGAATGTGTTGTTTTCATGGACATGGTTCCAATGTTTGATGATAAGTAGCATGAATAACTGGTTCCAATGGGATTCCGAAGGCTCAGACCAGTTGAAAACACAGCAAGGAAAGTTGATCTTTGTCATATTTTCAAGAAAAACATCTCTGGCTAGGATTGATATGCCATGCATTGTGGAGGAGTGTCATACAACTAAGGAGGTGGTGGAGAGGATTGGTTGATCCACACAAGATAACTGGAGTAGTTTAGCCTGGTGCAGTTGTGAGGGATTGGGGCTTTGTTGCCAATGAGAATCTGTTAACTTGGTGATATCACGGGAGCTAGACTCAAGGGCACTGAATCTCAAGCTGGCTCGAAGAGTGATAGTTTTTTAAGAGAGCGTAACACAATATTAATTAACTGAAGAAAGAAGTCGTGAAGGAAGGAAGGTACAACTTATATAGTAATTTAGAGATGAACATGAAACATAAGTTGTTATCGTAAGGTAATGAGT
>KN361163.1:0-11309 GCA_000785685.1 Uromyces viciae-fabae | reverse complement strand
GGGAGCTAGACTCAAGGGCACTGAATCTCAAGTTGGCTCGAAGAGTGATAGTTTTAAGGGAGCGTAACACTTGATATTAATTAACTGAAGAAAGAAGGCATGAGGGAAAAAGGGTACAACTTATATAGTAATTTTTGAAGTGGATATGAAACATAAGTTGTTATCGTGATTTAATGAATGAGAGTGGGTAGAAATGAAGGAAAGACAATACGTGGTTCGAACATGAGTACCGCTGAGTTTGAAGGAGCGGAAGTACAATAGAAAAGGAGGGTGGTAAATGTTTGAAGAAGTGCATGATATGACGGAAGAGAATAAAAGAAGGAAAAGGGAAGAAGTATGGAAAAAAGGAATGAAGTAAGTAGGGAGAGAAAGTGGGTAGTTGAGTAACTTCGAGTTTGAGCCCCTCGAAGAAAAGTAGCGCATTCTTCGATAAGTCCATAGCCAGGTATGTGTTATGCTTCGAGGAAATGCATGGTATGTACTTTTGCTTCGAATTTATTGATGGGATGTTGCTGAGGGAAAAGCAAGGGGCTTACTCAAAAGCGGAGAGATACTCAGCCTCTTCAAAGCCGGAATGTTTGGTTGATCAGGTGGGTTGATATGTCGCGCGGGTCCTCGAAGACTCAGGCTCAGGCTTGGAGCTGCTCTGCCTTGGAGCGTGACAAGGAGCTGGATGGGACTAAGGAGGTGGTGGAGAGGATTGTTTGATCCACACAAGAGAACTGGAGTAGTTTAGCCTGGTGCAGTTGTGAGGGATTGGGGATTTTTTGCCAATGAGAATCTGTTAACTTGGTGATATTCATCACACCTCTACAGTAGGCTGAGATACATCTAGTAAAGTGAGAGTTTGAACCAGGGACACTGCTTGAAAGTGCCTTATTGAAGAGCCTGGGATTGGAAGATGGAGCTCCATCCTTGAGGTATCTTACCATGATTGGTTGCTTGGTGTGGACACTGCATGATCATCAGAAGTCAGCACCAAAACTTGGCAAAAGTGGCAAATGATGACTAGGAGGTTAGAAATGGTTTTAATCATGGCTGATTGCAGAGCCATGGTAGAGGCAAGTTGATGGTCAGTGACCATGAGAAATAAGAATTATAATTTTTCTCTGGGAAAGCTTATGGATGGTGTCCATGAGTCTGAATGCATAATCACTTTTTGATGGCAAGCTCATGGTCAGTGACCATGAGAAATAAGAATTATAATTTTTCTCTGGGAAAGCTTGTGGATGGCGACCATGAGTCTGAATGCATAATCACTTTTTGCTGGAAAGCTAATGGTCAGTGACCATGAGAAATAAGAATTATAATTTTTCTCAGGGCAAGCTTATGGATGGCGACCATGAGTCTGAATGCATGATAACTTTTTACTGGAAAGCTCATGGTCAGTGACCATGAGAAATAATAATTATAATATTTCTGTGGGCAACCTTATGGGCTTATGAACGGAAACCATGATCCCCAATGCATATTCACTTTTAGCTGGAAAGCTCATGGATAGTGACTACCAGGAATAATAATTTCAACATTTCATGGGGGCAGACTTATCCACATGTATTTTCATTAATGCACTGACTACTGGGTTTACTTCCAGATGGCAAGCTCATGGACGGTGACCATGGAACAATTATTTTACTGAGAAGAAATGGATGGCGACCATCAGGAGAGTGACCCAGATTTGAATGGAAATATGCATACCAGTGCATGCATACACAGGATGTGTGTGACTTCAGGGTTTTCTGGGGGATTGATTGATACAATTGGTGAAATATTCTGCAAGTGTCACCTGGATACTATGTTAGAGCCAACTAACAAATAGCAGTCATGAAAATTGATAATATTTTATAACTAAAAATATTAATAAAAACAACATTAAAATGATGAAAAAATTATTAAGCAGTAGGAATAGTACAAATATTATTGCATATTTTAATTCCTTGGTAAAAAATAACCCTAATCACTCAGCAGAAGTATGGGCAAAAAATACCTCCTTTTATTGATAAAAGAAAAACAAGAAGGAAACCCCTACAAACCCTCTAGATAAGACATCACCTATACTCATGTATATGTATTAAAAATATATCAATACATAAAAATGAGGTTTGGTGTATATTTTATGAGTTAAACACATATTGGCAATACTTTCAAATGACGCGGGAGATTACATAATCACTCCCCTAGACAAGTGACATGGAGCTCAGTTGGATTATTTAACCCAACTGACAGTTGTTGAGTATATCAAATCTTAGCCGTTCTCAACTTGATGGCTGTGTGTACTTCAAAGTTGAAGTTTCCCTTTAATCAACTTGACTTCACTCCCAAAGTAGTAAAGATTATTTGACTCAATAATTATTAATTCATTTTTATAAGAACTTCACTCACTTGTCAAAAAACCCTTAAAACATCCAAACTTCAAGACCATTGTCAAAAATAAAAGCATCTGCTAACCTGGTACATTCACCATACATGTTGATTCAACACACTCCAAAAAAAAAAAAAAAAACTTATACTTTTATCTCAAAATAGATCAGATCAAATCAAAAAGATAACTACAGTCACAAGATCACTTCAAGAGCTTTTAGTCTCATTGCCTTATCTCTTGTCATTTTTGCTTCTTTGTCTCATGAATAAAAATATCTAATAATCAAAAACATCACTGCCTGTTTGTTTCTTTCATTATTATTTTTCTTCTTCTTAGTTATCAAAATATCTTGTTCCTAAAATCACTCACACTTATGTTTTATTTGAAATTCAGTCTGGTTTTGGTCTTTAGCCAATAAATTCTTCACGGTCAAAAGCCTTTTACCTCAAAACCAATGACAACACCGGCAATTTTTTCTTCTTCCACGCCAGGACCAGGAGGAAATAGCTGGTTTTGTTCAATCACTCTCAAATCAATAGTTGAGGGAACACCTTTATTAAATGATGACAATGACTCCATATGGAGGACAAAGATGCAAAACTTATTTAAACCACGAGGCATACCAGATTCAATGAATGGAACAAATGGCCGACTTGATCCTGATGTGATGAGATAGCTGCATATATCATCTCCAAGTTCGCTGCCAAGACTTATTCCTTAATTGTGACTACTTTAAATGAAGATGATGCTTTTGCTTTATGGTCAGCAACAAAGGCACACTTTTCTTCCTCCCAATATGCAAATCAAGCTTGCGTGTTGATGGATTTTTTCCACCTTAATTTCAAACCAGAAGCCATTGACACCTTTATAACTAAAGTTAGAGTGTATCAAACTCGGCTAATTGAAGTAGGAATTGACTTACCGGTGTGGTACTCTAAAGTGGACTCAATAAAAATTTTATTATTTCACCATGAAGGAGCAGGAATTCTTCACTTTTTATTTCAGAAATGGATTCTACACCTAAAATAACCCCTAACCACTCACCAAAGGTACATCCAATAACTCCACTAGTTTAAGAGCTACTCAAGGCAGAAGACTGAAATCAAGAACTTAGAATAAAATTCATAAACATAAAATAAATACAATATTCAATACTATGGATTATATAAATCAGTAATAAGTCTATAATACATATCTACTAACACATAAAATATTACATACAAAGATAGGAGGCTGTCTACATCATCTACTGTACATACTTACCTACCACATGACTTTACATGCAGATCAGGAGTCAATTGCATCATTAAACAGTCACATCATCATGCAGGGGCTTAGACATATGCATTCAATTAAAATCCACTAGTACTAATTTCATGTCTGTGCACTGTATGAAATTCTGACACCCTGTTCTTTTGTACCCTGTTTTCACTCACATTTGTTGTCAGCTCGCTACAATGTTGAGCAAGCCAACATATGTAAAAATATTTAAAATAAATAATAAATTAAAAAATATAACATCTTGAGATAAGATAAATATACAATAAATCCATTATGGAAGCATCAAACATAAAATATTATTGTATATTTGGAATGCTTGAGAAAAAATAACCCAAGTCACCCAGCAGAAGTATGGGCAAAAAATAACTCCTTCTATTTTTATTTAATTATAAAAAGAAAAATAGAAGGAAACCCTCTGAAACCCCTAAAATGAGACGTCATATATACTCAAGTATATGTAATAAGACAGTTTAATACATAAAATTGAGGTGTTGTGTATAGTTTAAGAGATAAATACATATTGGCAATACTGTCAAATGACGCGGATGATGACATAATCATCCCCTAACACCAGTGACACGGAATTCAGTTGGCTTATGTAATCTAATTGACAAGTCCCGCGGGCCCTGACGGGCTAAAACTGCTTTGTTTGAAATAATAGACAAAATAACGCAATCACACTCCCATGGATCTTTGAAAAAGAAAGTGTCATGGAAATATGCCACACTAAGGAGGTTTATATTTTTCCTAGATAAACAAGATAGTTTTATCTCGAGGAAAAATATAAACTATACTGGGAAAGTAAAAACAATATGAAAAGTAATTTTTCAAATATCAATTGAATAAGAGAAATGACATATTTAGTTCAAAAAATCATTACTCCGTCATTTCAATTGATAAAAATAAATAAAAAAATACACATATCATCCTTGGAAGACATATTTCCAAGGATAAATACCTCGAGTACAGATCACGCATAATGATCTTTTCACATTGCCCACAGAATTGCTCAATTACCTGCATAATGCAGTTTACATTCTGTGAGACATTTACATATCAATAAAAGCGCACCAAGAGGACTAAAAAAGATATAAATAGAGCTCTCTTTTCGTCCTCTCATCCCCCATCTCTTACTTAGCTTACTAATATATTTACATACATATTTTTTACATACAAACGTCAAAAATCAGTAAATCCAGTAACTACCTTGTGACCATTCTACTGTCAAGCTTACAGTCTCAAACCTCAGCTACCTTCATTCCTACCTGTTCTAATTAAGAACATCATATCTCAGTTCGTGGTAAGTTACTACTTAGAAATAGTGAGTATTTCTAGAATTCTTCTTACATCACTTAATATTACCAAACTAGGTCATTAAAGCACCCCAGCCTAGCTGGCCCCTACGTACAAAAGGGTTTATAAAAGCACCCCTGCTTGCAGGCCCCTACAAAGAAAGGGCATTAAAGCACCCCAGCTTAGCTGGCCCCTATTCTTCTTATTCTTTTTATAAGAATACACACTATAATTTTTATAATAAAAATAAAACAAAATCACTCTAAAAATTCGAGTGTACTTATTTCTTGCACCTTGTGTAGCTAATAGAGTTAAGCTCTAGGAATCACATAGGCTGAAATTTGTCTATATAAGGGGATATGCCTCCTCAGTGTTTTCCCCCCAATCTGTTCAGCAGAGAATTAGAATCAAAAAGTCCCACTGGACAATCCACCCATAATAATAGTAAATACTTACATACGTACCAAAGAAATAAATACTTAACACTCATCAAACCCTCAGTGTATAGCCATTGCTTACATTCTCACCTTTCTTAAGGAGCCACAAAGGACTTGAATCACATCCTTGCTCCCACAGCTATCCTGCTGTTCCCTTCCATTTTCTTTTCAAAACCAATCTGAGTGCTGGAAACACCCTCTTAAACTTCCAATTATTACCATCAAGCATGTGTAGCTTTGCTCCCTGTTCATCTTCAGAAAACCAATTCTATCAGTTAAATTCCTGTCATTAAGAAAGGCAGGGTCCTTACTATTTTATACCTTTCTACATTCTGCCATTAGGGCTTAAATACTCTAGCCTCTTTTGGAGTCTCACATCTGGCGTCCTTGGACAGGAAATCCACCTAGAAAAATTGTCATCTTAAAAGTTAGTAACTTACATTTATCCCAGGAGCTAGAGGAATTTGGAAATAGTAATAATTAATTTAAATATCAAAATAATAAAATAAAACCAAATAGAAATAAATCAAGTTTAAGTAGTGTTTAAATAGATTTAATATAATCAGCCCACTCACCTAAAACATAGTATTGATCACTATTGAGGGTACCTAAAATATAGTATTGACCACTATTGAAGTAATTCATTAAGGATTTGAACTAGAGACTTGGATAAAAATTAAATTTAAAAATAAAAATAAATAAAAATTATTAGCTTGCCCTGGAAATAGATCCAGAGAAATTAAATAAAACATAAACACTTACTTAAAATAGTTATTCTAAAGTAGTAAAATTTATTAGTTTAAAATTAAATCAATTATAAATATGACTTACAACCCAATAGCACCAGTTGATATGGAAGCAAGTATAGCTTTAGGAGGACAATCTTTTAGTTTTAGACCCAGTTATTGTTAAGGAAGTTGCTCAGGCTAACTTCAGTTTTATACGCTCAGATCAATCAAAATGTTACAGCTATGTCACAGGGCTAGAAGCACTCGCACACATTGATAGATTAACACAGGCAAAAGTTCTGGCAGACATAGGATTCGAACTCGCAACCTCGGATGCGGAGACGCATCAACATACGGCAGTACTATCCAACTCAACCAGTACATCTGATGAGCATGTTGACATAGAAAAAGCTAAATCAACTATTGACTCAACCAATATCTAATTAAGGAGAAAGATGAAATCAATTGGTATGTTCGATACTTTAGTAAGAAGAAAAGCAAGTATGCTTTTGACAAAAGAAAAGAAGAGAAAAAGAAATATGATAAAACACTTTCCTATAAAGAAAGTAAAAAGAGATAGAAATGTAGAGAAGAGAAAAGGAAAAGTACCAGGAAAGCCAGCTTTCCTGGAGTGCATTAACCGAAGAGGAGGAAAGGACGGTTTTACACACACTCATGTTCATTCCACACTTGTATATAAATAGAGCATACTGTGTTGTTGTCACTTCTTATTTTTTTAATTATTATTATTCTTTTTAGTCATATTCACATAAGTTTTATCAAATCAATCTATTCAGAAATAAATATAAGTCAATCCTTAAAATTGCATTTAAAAAACAATATTAAGAAGAAATAATTTACTATTATTTTAACATTTATCCTAGATCAGCGGTTCAAAAGCAAGATCCACCACCACCACGTAGAGTTAAAAAGATGGAGAAAGAAAAAGAAAGGTTAAGAAGGATAAATACCTGTGAATATGACTCTGAAGACCCTGAAGAAGTTGAAAATCCCCATCCAAGAAATTTAGAAGAAGAACTTAGACAAGCAGAACCTGGAAGAGCAGGTATTAAAATTAAAAATGAAAATCTTAGATTTGAAGGAGAAAATTTTAATACTTTTATTAGAAAATATGAAAGGGCTGCTAAGGCTTGTGGAGCCTCTGGATGGGATATGGCTATGCAGATAGATAGATTTGTTATAGGAGATGATTTATTAGAAGAAATTGAATTTATGGAAGGATATGAGTCAGCTAATTGGACACTTTTGAAGAAGAATATGGAAAAGGCTTGGGGAGAAATAGGACCAGCTATGAAGCATACTTTAGAGGATCTGATGGAACGGGCTAAGGAATGGACACAGAAAGCAGGAATGAAGGATTTTAAACAATTTAGAAATTACTCAACTATTTTTGGAAAAATATGCAGATAGATAGATTTGTTATAGGAGATGATTTATTAGAAGAAATGGAATTTATGGAAGGATATGAGTCAGCTAATTGGACACTTTTGAAGAAGAATATGGAAAAGGCTTGGGGAGAAATAGGACCAGCTATGAAGCATACTTTGGAAGATCTAATGGAACTGGCTAAAGAATGGACACAGAAAGGAGGAATTAAGGATTTTAAAGAATTTAGAAATTACTCAACTAGTTTTGGAAAAATTAGAAGGTATTTAATAGCTAATCAACATGTAGAAGGAGATCAAACAATAGTTTCAATATTTTATCAGCTTTTACTAGAGAAAATCAAAAAGGAATTAGAAAAGAACTTAGGAGAAAAGGAAAAGGGAGATATGGACCATATGAATTTTGGGTACCCCCTGGATATGAAGATGTAGTTAGAGCTTGTGAAGAGGAAATGCAGGATGATCCTGGAGAAGGAACTGAAAGGAAAGGGGAGGTATGGACCAGATGGATTTTGGGTACCTCCTGGATATGAAGATGTAGTTATAGCTTGTGAGGAGGAGATGCAGGATGATCCTGGAGAAGGAACTGGAAATCTGAAAGTTTTTACTGAATCAAACAAAATTATGCAGAAAAATTTAGATCAGAAGAAAGCATTAGATAAAGGAAAAGCAGCAAGGGAGAAAATGGTTTCTGAAAATACTGGACCAAGTTTAGAAGGAAAGGTGGACTCTTTTGCTGATTAAATCAAAACGCTTACTCAAGCTTTAACCCAGAAAAATCAACCAAATGAATATTCAAGACCTAACAATCCACCTTGAAAACCCAAATCAACCAAATGAATATTCAAGACCTAATAATCCACCCTCAAAACCCCTTTATGAAGCTAAACCATGTTTATATTGTCATAGAGAAGGCCATCCAACTTATAGATGTCCAGAATCCCTTGAAGATGAAAAACAAAACTTAGTCAGAAAAATTGGGAGAGATTATTATTTACCAAATGGAAATTTAATACCTTATAGCCCATCTAGACCAATTAGACACATAGTAGCCCCAGAATCTGCAAAGGTACCCAAAGTTAATAATCTTGAAAGATCTGAAGGAGCACCAGTAACTATTTTAAAAAGAGAAGATAATAAACAAACTAAACTCACTTCTTCTTTAAATAAAATAGAATGGGAACCTCCTCAAATTAAATCTGATAGTTTTAATAAATTTGTATCAAACAGAGCTACTACTATAGGAGAGGCATCAGAACAGAAGAAGGTTAGAATTGAAGAAATTCCTATGGATATTGATAAAGAATTTGATCTTCCAGGATTGGTTCATGAAAGTACTCCTGTTCAAAATACTAAAGAAAAAACAAAGAAGGAACCAGTTACTCAGCTTATAAATGATTTAGAAGGAAGTAAAGTGTCACTCACTTTTTCTCAGCTCACTGTAATTGCACCTGAATATACAGAAGGAATAATTAAAAAATTAATAGATAGAGTACCTCAAAATAAGAAATCAGGACTTACTTATGTCTGTAATCAACAAAAATCAGTTCCTCAGTCTACACCCACAATGGTTTGTCAAGAAGATCCAGAATATAAAGAAGACCCCTGTTTATTTTGTTGTGCCCTTGGTTTTGTTAGTACAGAAATGGAAGGTGAAAAAGTATCTTTCATGGTAGATTCAGGCTAAATGGTTAATGTTATTCCTCAAAGTTTAGTTATGGATTTAGAATTAGCATACTCAGAAGTACACTTACCAATATCAGGAGTTGGAGGAGAAAGGTGTGATATTGTTGGATTAATTGAAAATTGTCCTATTTTTTTTGGTAAATTCACTGCAAGAGCTCATCTGTTTATTTCACCACAAGTTAAGCAAAGAATACTAGGAAGGCCATTTCTTTTTGATTATCAGTGTAGATTATCTTATGCTAAGAAGGGGGAAATTTTGTCTTTTTCTGGAGAAGGAAGAATTGTGACTGTACCTTTATCAAAAGTAGGAGTTGGAAAAGGCTGGGATCAGAGGTCAGAACTAGGAACCAGGGTCATCAAGTCTTTGTTATAGATATGGGCACTCTGGCAAAGGATCACTCATCAAAAATAGCAGAAGAGATAGGTTCTAGGGTGTCCACAATAAATTTTAGCTGGTTGAATAGTTTATTTTTGAAAATCATTATGTTTCTTTTACTTTTATTTCAATTATCAAGAAAAATTCAAAATCCATTAAAAAATTTAAACATCAATAAAAAAAAAATATAATTAGTTTCAAATATTTTTCATAATTCTATCATGCAAGAAAATAAAAAATTAATTAAAAAAATTATAACTCACAAAGGAACAAAACAGCTGCTAGGTGAAGGATTTAGCTCCACATTTCAGTCAAGATTATGTGAAAACTGGCATTTTCAAGATTATTATTTTCATTTTATTTTTATTTCAATTATCAAGAAAAATTCAAAATCCACTAAAAAATCTAAACACCAATAAAACAAAAATAAAATTAGTTTCAAACATTTTTCATAATTCTATCATTCAAGAAAATAAAAAATTCATCAAAAAAAATTATAACTCACAAAGGAACAAAACAGCTGCTAGGAGAAGGATTTAGCTCAACATTTCAATCAAGATTATGTGAAAACTGGCAAGAAGGAGGAATATGGTGTATGAAAAAGGTGGAATCATTTTCAGGAAGAGAATGTGATGGCTTGGGAGATATTATGGGAGGATATGATGAAAGATTTGAATTAGTCAGAGAAAGAGTTAAAACTGGTTTATATGAACCTTCTACTTCCAGTTATTCAAGTCCAGTCTTTTGTGTAAAGAAACATGATGGTAAATTAAGAGTTGTTCATGACTTACAAGAATTAAACAAGGTTACCATCAAAGATTCAGGTTTACCCCCAGCTACTGAAGATTTTGTGGAGTCATTTTCTGGAAGGGCATGTTATGGATTAGGAGATATTATGGGAGGTTATGATGAAAGGGAATTAGCAGAGGAATCAAGACCACTTACAACATTTGATACCCCTCTAGGAAGATTTAGATTAACCAGATTACCCCAAGGTGCCACCAATTCTGTAGCAGTATATCAGGCCCAAATGATGTGGATCTTGCAAGATGAGATTCCTGAATATTCTGGAGTATTTATAGATGATGGAGGAATTAAAGGACCTAGGAGTGAGTATGGTGGAGCTGTTCTTGAAGAAAACCCCAAAATCAGAAAATTTATCTGGGAATTCGCCATTACTTTAGAAAGAATTTTATTTAGAATAGAGGAAGCTGGACTTCCTGTTTCAGGGAAAAGTTTGCTTGCTGTGTACCTGCACTGGATATAGTTGGACATGTAGTCTTTCAGTACAAAAGAAAAATAAAGTACTTACTTGGCCCAGACCCAGAACTGTTACTGAATTAAGAGGTTTCCTGGGAATAGTAGTTTATGTTAGAATTTTCATCAAGAATTTATCAGAAATTGCAAGTCCACTCAGAAAGCTCACCAGAAAGGATGAAGAATGGATATGGGATCAAACTTGTGAAAATTCTTTCAATAAATTAAAGGAAATAGTTGGTCAAGACATTACCTTAAAAAAATTGGATTATTCTGAAGAAGCTGGAAAAATTATTTTGGCTGTGGATTCAAGTTCAATAGCTGCTGGAGGAGTACTTAGTCAGAAAGAAGTAGACACAGAATTAGCCAGGCCAGTTTTATATGAATCAATTTTTTTTTCACCTGTATAGTCAAGATATTCTCAATCCAAGTTAGAGTTATGTGGAGTAGCTAGAGTCCTAAAGAAGTTACAAACAATACTTT
>KN361162.1:0-26011 GCA_000785685.1 Uromyces viciae-fabae | reverse complement strand
TAAACAACTACCATGTATTTAGACTAAAGTGACTATAAAATTCATCTCAATATAAATAACAATTTTATGAATAAAGAGGACTAAAAGAACTAATATCTGACTATAAAATTCATCTCAATATAAATAACAATGTTATGAATAAAGAGGACTAAAAGAACTAATATCACTAACTAACATGAATTACATTAGATTACTAAATAAACCCCTAATGATAATGACTACCAAGATTAAAATTAGAGGAATAATCAAAAACATAAGACTACCAAGTTATGTTTTTTGATAAAAACTACTATTTTATTTATTATTAAAATATATAAAAATAAATAAAAATAGAAAATATTCAAGAAGGAAAATGAGGATGAAAGTAAAATATAGTGGAAAAACAACAAAGGTATCAGCACAATCTAGTATGATCTAGAACCAGGAAAACAACTAAAGAATGGGAAAGAAAATAATAAAGGAGAAAGTTTTGAGAAAATCAATAGTCAATTAGTAAAGGGAAATGATTGAGGCGGGATAAGGAGAAGAAATACCTGAGCTTCAAAGATTTTTGAGTCCACCTGGTGCTAGATTAACTTTCAGGATTTGCATGTGTCCTGTTGGCTTAATTGGTGATGAAATGGCATGTATCACATCTTGTCCTTCCAATAATAGTTTCACATTCACTAGGTTCTCTTCTAACGGTCTTCCTGTCACTGTAAGCTGCCTTCCATTGATCATCTTGTTTTCTAATAAAAATTTTGAAGTACACTATTACATCAATTTATTCAAGATACCAATGAAATAAAAATGATATTTTTTTATTTTATTTTACAGAAAAACAAAGTGAAAAGGATGTAAGCTGAGGAATATAAAGGCATGAAGTTTTATAATTGAGCCGTATGACAAACCAGGGATGCCGCCAATTTTGTAAACATCTTCCATCACACATTTTCCAGAAGTTTTTAGATCAGCCAAAAAGGATGTATGATCAGAGAAAGCTTTCAAGTAATCAATAGTTGATTGAATACCAACAGAATGAGTGATAAGAAGTTAAATCTTGTGGTTTGATAGGGGGGCACTAAAACCACAATAGTCTATTGCATAAGTATTGTATAGGATACTGCGGGCCCCCCAAATTGTTGTATACGACATTGGGGGGGGCCCCCCAAATTGTTTTATACGACATTGGGGGTCTTGAAAATAGTATTGAATATGATACTTTGGACTATCATATACGATAATCCCGGATCCCCCCAAAACTGTATACGATACTTTCTATACAAAAGTATTTTATACAGTCAAAAACTTGGGAATAAATGGCAGAAACCCCGTATACAATAGGATAAATATTGTATACGGTAGTTTCTGCCCCAGACTATTGTACACGATAGTCCCCCCCGTTAAACTATTGTATACAATAGTTTTTGCAAGGGGAACTATTGTGTACAATAGTTTTTTCAAGGGGCACTATTGTGTACAATAGGTTTTGCAAGGGGCACTATCGTGTACAATAGTCCCCCCCGGTAAACTATTGTATGCCATAGTTTAGGCCCAAAAAAAAAACAAAACAGAAAAAAAAAACACAAGACAACAAGGAACACAACCAGAAGGATATAAAGAAAACAGTAAGGACATACAAAACAAACCAAAAAAAAAAAAAAAAAAAAAAAAAAAAAAAAAAAACAAAGAGAACAGAAGTAAAGAAACAAAACAAAACAAAAACGACATGAAACAAAAACAAAACGCAACAAATGAACAAAATAAGGGGAAAGAAAAAGAAAACAAAAAAACAAAACAACAAGAACATAACAAAACAAAAACAAAAAAATAAAAATAAAAATAAAAAATAAAAAATAAAAAACAAAACAAAGAAAAACAAAACAAAAAATAATGAAAACAAAAAAAGAAAACAAAAAAACAAAAGGAAAAGAACATAACAAAAAAAACAAAAAACAAAAAATAATGAAAGGAAAAAAAGAAAACAAAAAAACAAAAGAAAAAGAACCTAACAAAAGAAAAAAAAACAAAGGCAACAAACTAAAGTAAGACAAAAAAAAGAAAATCAGAAAAGGCAAAAAAAAACAAACAAAATTATAAAAAAAAACCAAGATAAAACAAACAACGAAATGAAAATGTAACAACTAGACAAATAAAAACAACAACAATAACAAAACAGAAAGAAAAACATAACAAAAAATAAAAGAAATTAAAGAAAATAAGACTGCAACAAAAATACAAAACAATAACTTAATGAATAAATAAATATTTTGAAACAATTATAAGCTCACAGTCAACTCACTCAACTCATATTGCAAAAGACTTATGCTCAACAATGGCACTCACAAATTTAAAAGGTAAAAGTATATGAAATTATCAATTGAAATTAAAAATCAAAAGGACTAAAAGACCACTAAGATATTGAGATGAGATTCTATATTAAATAATAAAAAAAGAGAAGGAAACAAGAGAGAAAGAAATCTATATTAAAAAAAAAAAAAGGAAAAGCAAACAAGAGAGAAAGAAATATATTTTTTCTTTGTATTGTACAAAGAGAGACCCTCTTGGACATGATCTTTCCAAAGAGGAAAATATTTACTGAGAGCTTTGGGGAGCTTTACAAGTGGAGGAATAGGAAAAAGGCCACATTTTGGAATAACAAGAACCCAATGGTTAGATTTGACAAACAAAAGATGAAAAAAAGATTTAGAGGGATCTGGATCACAAGTAAAGGGGACATAAGTATTACAACCACTTAAAGCAAATCAGAAAATTGCTGTCTGTGAAAAAACTTTGATAATTTTTATTTTTAAAAGTAAAAACCAAAACTGACAAGAATTATCATGAGTTCATTGAAAGCAAAAAATAACAAGAATGAATATATGATTAAAAAGAAACTTGATTCATACCACACTGCGTATTGAGGTTAGATGAAGGAAGACAGAAGATATATAAATTTTTTTAAAGTAAGAAGAGTCACAATGACTAGATAAGAAAGGAAGAAATAGCAAGATAAAAAAGATAAGCATTGGAGAAGAATTTCAGATGAAGAAAAAAAGAAAAGGGAAAAAAGAAATAAGAGGAATGATTTGATGTTATCATACATTCTAAGATTCTTGATGATTTCTTGAAGTAGTCACGCTAGATTTATTTTTGAGCTGTTTGATATCTTCAAATTTCAAGATAGAGATGATTAGAAAAGAAAAAACTATCTGGTTTGATAAGTTACTTTTCTCACCAAATTCAGATATCGAGCAGAACAGGAAGCTTGACGGCTTTGAATAGTAAGAAAGCAGTGAGGTCTGATTGATCAAATGACACCGGTACTTAAGGAGTGAGATTTTAGGTTTCAAGGCTTGTTTATCATCAGCTGCGGCATGGCCGCTTCAGATTTCACAGATATTAGATTTCAACACGCCCCGGAATTTGATGAGAAAAGAACTTAAAAGAGCATGTTATTAAGAATCTTGAGGGAGGAGTGATTGCAGGCTTTGGTGATTGCATCCGCTAGCATCTCTTCAGAAGGGATTAATTTAATGTCCAGTTCATTTTTAGCAAATAAATCTTGGAGCCATTTTACTTTGATGTCTAGATGTTTTGTTTTGGAGCATGATCCAAAATTCTTTATCTTATCAAGGAGTCCTTTATTGTCAATATGGAACGTTGATGGTTCTAGTTTGATCTTCCAGAGTTCCTCTATGAGATGCTTGAGCCAAATCTCTTCTTGCACTCCGTCAGAAAGTGCATTGAGCTCAGCCTCAGTTGATGATAAGGTGATATTTTTTTGTTTCTTACTATTCCACGCAATGGGAACACTCTTGTAGTAGCAGATGGACCCGCTCTGAGAGATTCTAGTCTCCTGATCGTCTGCCCACTTCGCGTCAGTATAGTATTGTATTTTGGATGAAGGAAAGGCTGAGTTTGGTTGAATCTTGAGAGAGAGATCAATAGTTCCTTTCAAGTATTGCCAGCAATGTACAACTTGCTTCCAATGCAATAGTCCCGGATTATGATTATATCTGGAAAGGATGGATACTGCAGCAGCCAAGTCAGGTCTTTTTCTGCATGATAGATAGTTGAGCAACCCGGTGTATGTTCTTTAATTAATTTTTAACTTCTTAAAGTCATTTGAGTCTTGGAGATCTGCAGTTTTCAGTTGAATCGCCGGAGACAGCGGTGTCTTCACTGGTCTACAGTCATTCAAGCTAAGTAAATCAATTCCTTTTTGGATTAGTTTGGATTGTGAAAGCTATATCTGATCTTCTTTGATGATCAGATTCATTCCCAGTAAGGTATTGGGAGCATGAGCAGAGGAGTTGGGGAATCTTAGCAGGAAGAGATCTTCAAAGTATTCAATGTTTCCTACCACAAAGAGATCATCCGCGTGGAAGAAGATGTATGAGTTGGAGTCGGGATGTGCAAATAAGCAAGGATCTGAGATAAATTGTTGATAACCGATCTCTTTAAACCAATCCGTAAGCGTGTAGAACCAATTTTCTGGTGCTTGCTTTAATCCGTACAAGGATTTATTGAGTTTCAGATACTTAGTGGCTCGTTGACTTCCTTGTGGTTTGAATATGAAGAGCTCTTCTTTTAAAGGTGCATACAAGAACACACTCTTAACGTCAAATTGCTTAGCCGGAATTTTCTTGTCAATTGAAAACATGAGTAAGGCTAAAAGGGTGGTAAATTTACCAGTCGGGGCAAAGGTGTCGCCGTAGTCCACTTCAGGGGTTTGCATGAACCCTTGAATACATAACCAAGCTTTCTTCTTTTCAACAGATGAAGCCGTCACTGGTTTTGTTTTGAAAACCCAGACGGTTCTTAAGGGATTCACAGGTATGATTTGTGTTTCTTCCCACACGTTTAGATCTTCTATGTTTCATAATTCGGCCTGAATAGCAGCGTTCCACTCATCTCTTGCATCATCTTCCATGGCTTGCTTAAAGGATTTGGGATCAAGACAAGCTAGACATCCATATTTAACTGGTTTAACATGAGTATTTCGCTCTCTAAGCGAGTAACTAGGAGCTAGGGATGTAGCTATTTGGTCATCTTCATTGTCTTCACTCATATTGTGACATTCTGATGAAGCTTCTGTACTCTCTTCTTCAGTGCTCACCTCAGTTTCATTTTCTTCTGGTGTGATCTCAGCAAGAACGGTATCGGAATTTTTTTCAGCTATGATTGGGGAAGGTTGATCTTGAAAGAAATCTAACTCATCAATAGTTGAGTAGATGTTTTGCTTAAGTGGTTTATTGTCAATATACCTGATATGCTTAGTGAGTATTATTCTCCCCTTGCTGTTCAGCACTTTATATGAGAGCAGTTCCTCATTGTAACCTATGAGTCTGCCTTCCCTTCCTTTTGGTTCTAGTTTTGAATGTGATTTTCCAGGTAAATCAAGATAGGCAACGGTACATCCGATTGGATGGAAGAAATTAATGGGAATATTTTTGTTTTTAAATTTCTGATAAGGGGATTTTTGACTTCTATGTGTAGGTATTTGATTTAAAGTGAGAGTGCTGACAATTAAGATCTCATTCCAGTACCTTTTTGAGAGACCAGAGTCGAGAAAGATCGTTCTCATAGATTCTAAGATAGTCTGATTATATCTCTCAGCTAAGCCATTCTGTTGAGGTGTGTAAGGATCCAACTGCCTCATTCAAACTAGATGCTTCTTACAGAATTCTTGTAACGTTTTATTAATGAATTCACTTCCGCGATCTGAATGAATCACTGAGGGATAGTATCCAAATCTCTTTGCTTCTAGATCTACTACTTGAGCGATTAAGGCAGCTACTTCTGATTTTAATTTGACAGGTAAGCCTGAACAATAGCGAGTGTTACTGTCTACAATAGTTAACACATAAGTGTGTCCCTCATGAGATGTTGGAGAAATACGTCCAATGAGATCCATGTGGATCTCTTCAAATAGTCTGGAGGCTCATTCATGTTTACTTTTGAATGAGGCCTTAGTGACTTTAGCCAGAGCACATTCCTTACAGTTAGACTCATGTTTTATTGGAATACCAAGTTTATTACGAATGTGATGATAACTGACGTGTCCTAACGACTTGTGAAGTACATCGGAAGCAGATAGAAAAGCAGAGTGATATTTTTTTTTTTTTTTTGTCTTAATGCAAGGAAGGTTGTTTACATAATGCCCATCCACAATCCAAAACAACATTTTTATCAAACAAGATTTTGAAGGAATTTTTTTACAAACAAGGTTCATAGTTGGACAGTAGAAGTTTGTAAAACGAGACTACGTTGATAGCTAGATCTGGTATGTACAGCACGTCAGTCAGAAGAACCGGTGCATGAGTTGTTTCAAAGGTAATGGACCCTTTTCCTTTTATCTCCAGAGTTTTAGACTTATTGCTAGTCTGGACTACTCTTTGTTCTGCTGAGTCTATAGATATGAAAGAGGTAGGATTGGAGAACATGTGAGATGAAGCTCCGGAATCTAGAATGATGGTGGTGTTATCAGATGAAGAGTTGAAAAGAAACGTGCATACGTTTGCCGATTCGCTCTTGGGTTTAGCTGTTGGTCTAAGATGAGGATACACTAGCCAACATTTTGCTTCACAGTGATCTGCAGTGGGGTTATGCCATCCCTTTCGGCACTTTTTAGAGTTGGGATCTTGGCTGTTGTCCATGGAAATTTCTTCATTTTTTACTTGAGAAGATCCAGTGATAGCCTTTTGATCGTTAGCAAAAAGTTGGAGATGATTGAGGACAAGATCCACAGTAATTTCTTTATAAGAATGCGTGATTTGTTGGCATATAGTGTCTAAGCTTCTGGGTAATTTGAATATGATGAGATACACCAAGATGTCATTTGGAAGGATTATTCCTACTTTGAAGAGTCTAGAGATAGCAGTTTTGACTCTATTAATGAAATCTTGGACGTTTGTGATATCAAAAAGCAGGCAAAGAAGATCCAAGAATACTTGGGCTCTATTTGAGGCTTGAGAGGAAGCAAAGTACTTGATTACTGCTTTCCAGATCATCTTAAAATTGTCTTCATTTTCTGGGGTGACCTCTTAACATAGTCTTCATTTTCTGGGGTGACTACATTAGCATGGATGGACGAGTCAAATTTTACAGTGATGGGAGTTAGTTCTTCGACGTTGTCGTCATTGCAAGTGAGACTCTTTCTAAGACCTTGAAGATCTAGCCAATTCTGAACTCAATTGCACCATAATGTGAAGTTATCGGAGGTCAAGAGGGGAATGGCCTCTATTGCTGTTTTCATGGCAGCAGCGTTTATTCTATCGTCTTCCATTTTAGTGCTAGTGTGTTTTGGTAGATGAGGTTATCGTGATTTTGTATTCGACTGTTAATCGTGAAAAAACTTTGATAATTTTTATTTTTGAAAGTAAAAACCAAAACTGACAAGAATTATCATGAGTTCATTGAAAGCAAAAAATGACAAGGACTTGAAGATCTAGCCAATTCTGAACTCGATTGCGCCATAATGTGAAGTTATCGGAGGTCAAGAGGGGAATGGCCTCTATTGCTGTTTTCATGGCAGCAGCGTTTATTCTATCGTCTTCCATTTTAGTGCTAGTGTGTTTTGGTAGATGAGGTTATCGTGATTTTGTATTCGACTGTTAATCATGAAAAAACTTTGATAATTTTTATTTTTGAAAGTAAAAACCAAAACTGACAAGAATTATCATGAGTTCATTGAAAGCAAAAAATGACAAGGATGAATATATGATTAAAAAGAAACTTGATTCATACCACACTGCGTATTGAGGTTAGATGAAGGAATACAGAAGATAAATATATTTTTTTAAAGTAAGAAGAGTCACAATGACTAGATAAGAAAGAAAGAAATAGCAACATAAAAAGGATAAGCATTGGAGAAGAATTTCAGATGAAGAAAAAAAGAAAAGGGAAAAAAAAAAATAAGAGGAATTATATGATGTTATCATACATTCTAAGATTCTTGATGATTTCTTGAAGTAGTCACGCTAGATTTATTTTTGAGCTGTTTGATATCTTCAAATTTCAAGATAGAGATGATTAGAAAAGAAAAAATTATCTGGTTTGATAAGTTACTTTTCTCACCAAATTCAGATATTGAGCAGAAGAGGAAGCTTGACGGCTTTGAATCGTAAGAAAGCGGTGAGGTCTGAGTGATCAACCGACACCGGTACTTAAGGAATGAGATTTTAGGTTTCAAAGCTTGTTTATCATCAGCTGCGGCGTGGCCGCTTCAGATTTCACAATTATTAGATTTCAACAGTCTGATATGTTTCAGCTAATATCTGACCATCCAAAGAGGAACATATTTACTGAGAGATTTAGGGAGCTTTACAAGTGGAGGGATAGGAAAAGGACCACATTTTGGAATAACAAGAACCCAATGATTAGAGTTGACAAACAAAAGATGAAAAAAAGATTTAGAGGGATCTGGAGCACAAGTAAAAGGTACATAAGTATTACAACCACTTAAAGCAAAGAAACAAATTGCTGTCTGATATGTTTCAGCTAATATCTGACCCATATCAAGCTTAGACAGCCAATGGCACTTTTCAATGAGATCACCACCTGGTTGAAGATTGTTTTTAATTTGTTCAAAGTGTTTTGCTGAACCCAGTATTTTAAGCAAACTGGAGCGTTCTTTTGCAAGACATTCCACTATACTGTCTCTTATCTGATCAAAAAGATCTTGATCACCAAACATTGCCTGAGCAATGCAACAAAATCCACAGTTTCCATCACCTTCTGGGTAAAAAATTAACTCAACCAAATCCCTAAGAGGTTGAGGGATTTGGCTAATATAAACCTGTAAAAAGAAAAAATCAACAAAAAATATTAATTTCACCACAACACAACAAAAAAACTCACTTGCAACAAATTTTTAACTGGAGGTGCCTCCACCAAGGGTAACTCATCCTGTTCTTCAGAGGATGAAGAACTTGTGCCAGTTTTGTTTCCTGAGTATTCCTGCTCGGATGATTCTGAATCTTCTGAACTGGAACTTTCAACCTGTCAATCCAACAATAAATATCAATAAGTATCAGCATTAATCAACATCAATCACTCAAAATAAAATAGCAATCAGCTCACTTTAAGTCTTTTATTTTTCATTTTCCCCTTTCCTTTACTTTTTTGCTTCAGATCCTTTTTGATCTCTTTTTCAACTCTTTCAAATTTTCTTGGTTCCTTTTGGGAGCTGGGGGGCTGTCCTCTAATTTTGTTGCTACTGAAGGCTCCAAACAAGGGGTTTTGGTCGCTTCCAAATTTCTTGCACAAACTGTTCAATGAGTTGTACCTGAATTTCTTCAGGCAAGGTGGCCAGAGTCTTTTCCAGCTGCAAACAAGCCTGTGTTAGAGTCAAAGTGCCACATGGGGTCTTTCAAAAAAAAAAAAGCAAAGTGCCAAAAAAATCAACATCAATCACTCAAAATAAAATAGCAATCAGCTCACTTTAAGTCTTTTATTTTTCATTTTCCCCTTTCCTTTACTTTTTTGCTTCAGATCCTTTTTGATCTCTTTTTCAACTCTTTCAAATTTTCTTGGTTCCTTTTGGGAGCTGGGGGGCTGTCCTCTAATTTTGTTGCTACTGAAGGCTCCAAACAAGGGGTTTTGGTCGCTTCCAAATTTCTTGCACAAACTGTCCAATGAGTTGTACCTGAATTTCTTCAGGCAAGGTGGCCAGAGTCTTTTCCAGCTGCAAACAAGCCTGTGTTAGAGTCAAAGTGCCACATGGGGTCTTTCAAAAAAAAAAAAGCAAAGTGCCAAAAAAAAAATCAAAGTGAGCATCAATCCCCCAAAGTCACACAAAAATAACAAGTTTAAAAACAAGTTATAACAAAGAACAATCCAACAACAAAAGAGTTTAAAAACAAAAAAAAAATTTAAAAAAAACAAGTTATCAAAAAGAACAATCCAACAAAAACAAACAAGTTATAAAAATGTGAACAATCCAACAACAAAAAAGTTTAAAAAAACAAGTTATAAAAAAAAATTTGAACAATACAACAACAAAAAAGTTTAAAAAAACAAGTTACTAAAAAAAATGTGAACAATCCAACAACAAAAAAGTTTAAAAAAAAAAGTCATAAAAATTAATGTGAAAAATAATGTGAAAAATCCAACAACACACAATTTTAAAAAAACAAGTTATTAAAAAGATGTGAACAATCTAACAACAAACAAGTTGAAAAAAAACAAGTTATAAAAAATAATGTGAACAATCCAGCAACAAAAAATTATAAAAAAAAAAATTATAAAAAATAATGTGAACAATCCAACAACAAACAAGTTTAAAAAAACAAGTTACCAAAAAGATCAATGCAACAAAAACAAACAAGACTCAAGTTGGGTTCTGGGTCATACTCCAACCTCCAATGAGGATGGAAATCCTCAGCTACCAAATGTCCTTGTTCAACCAAAATCACCTCAATCTTGTGAGAGAATGGCACTCCCAAACCCCCCCACGTTTGACCTGTACAACCCAGCCCGTCATGTTCCCTTTCAAACCTTTCAAATTGCTCCTTGCATTGATGCAAACCTGCTATAGACACTTTAAAGGATAATAACTTCATTGCCTGGGGCAAATCCTTTAAACACTTAATTCTGTCATCATCTAGCAATTCTTGCACCAAATTAATTTGATATCTGATTAGTTTATTTAACTTGTACCACATGTCAACTACATCAGCATTTGATTTTCAATCAAGAAATTTTTTCAACAGGTTGTGAGCACCCTCAACTTGTTGTGTTGATCAGTTACCAAAATGAGCTACCCTGCCACACTAAGCTTGCATGAGTTTTTCTTTGACAGGAAGGATGTTCCGAACTCAGGATTCCATCACCCCTTCCCTATCTTCCAAGACTACACTTAAAGCCTTCAAACAAATATTGTATTCATCTACTGTAGGAGCCCAGGCCACTTTTTTCCAGGCATCTAAGAAATCCAACCATTCTTTTTCTTCTTCAGAAGAAAACAATTTCCTAAATTCCGCCACAATATTCTGTTTGATGTGCCATATGCACAAGTGATGGGTTGAATTTGGGAAGACCTTCTTGATCGCCTTTGCAAGCGCTCTTTCTCAGTCGGCAACAAAAACATTGGGTAACCTCTCTTCATTCCACACAAGTCTAGATAGACTAGAAATTTCCCACTCATGATAGCTGTCAACTTCCCTCGAGAGCATTTCAATTCCAACCATGAAAGTTTTAGATGACAAAGTAATCCCCACAATTTGGAAGAGAGGCAAGGAGTATGGATTGGTCTTGTACGTGGAATCCAGTATCGCAACATGATGGAAGCGACGAGCCAATTTAATGGATTTGGGGTGTGCCATGAACAGGGCATCCATTGTGTTATCTTCTTTATATTTCGCTTCAAGTACCCAGCCAGATTCTGTTAAAAGTCTGAACAGAATCTCGATAACACTAGAGCCAGACTGCTCTTCTTTTTTGACGGATGATTTCCCATTCCAAATATCCCTAGTTTTCAAGCACTCCTTCCCCGTTAAACTAGCAATGTTGCTTTTCAGCTGCCTCCCATAAAAATGTTCCCCAATACTAGACTTCAAATAATTCTTCTCAACTTCACTCAGCCAACAATGGAAAGGATGGGAAGAAGGGTTGGCTGAAGGTGGGTGGTTGTGGAGCTGTGTTTGCTTTTCAACACTGTATTTGACTTCCCAAAAGTGATTACTGACCTTTTTGCTACAATATAATCAAAGGGGTCACCCACACTTCCTACTCAATGTGACTCTTTTGCGGGCTACTTCTCGGACGTTGTTCTCACCCCACCAATCACAGGCTAAATTCATATGATACTTCTTTGAATTAGCCTTAACAATGCCATATCCATGCGAATAGGCCCATTTTTGGAAAAAGGAGAAAGCAATAACTTTATCCTTAAATCTATATGTGGGTGGGGGAGCAAGGGGCTCTACAATAAAAATTAAAACAATCCAACATTAGAGTCATCACTTATTGGCCAAAAAAAGATCAAAAAATATGCACCTCCAACTGTATAATCAACAGTGTTGATGTATTCCAGAATTGGAACCAGATTACCTGTTTCTTGTTCCATCAACTATCAAAAATGGGTCCCATAAAAATAATGGATTCTGTATTAATAACTTACAATGTGGTCTTTAGAAGACCCTTGTATCCTTTCACAAGAATTCTGTTCCATATTTTTAAGTAAGTGTTTGAATGTTTTTTTCTTACAAAAAAAACCAACAAATAAAATTGCATCAGCCCTTCAAAATCTCAGCCCAAACTTCATCATAATGTTTTTTTCTTACAAAAAAAACCAACAAATAAAATTGCATCAGCCCTTCAAAATCTCAGCCCAAACTTCATCATGATCCTTTAATGATCACCAGTGGTAAGTGATGGAAATGTGAGAGTAGGTACGCAACATGTGGTTCAACAATTGTTTCCCCACAAAGTAGGGAAGGGGTAGCAATTGAGGCTGTGTGGATAAATTGTTGATCCACCCACTGCTATTTTTTTGGCACAGCCCCATTTGGGGGCTAACATCCCCCGCACAATACATTTTGGGGGCTAAAACTATTGTATATGGTAGTTTTTTGAGCCACAAATTATTGTATACGATAATTGAACTATTGTATACAATACTGGGGTACCCAAAACTATTGTATACAATAGCCGTTGACCCTGGATTATTGTATACAATAATCTCCCGCCCCCTGGGAAGGTTTGGGACCGTGTACAACAAAAAAGGCAACCCCGTTGTCATATACGGTCATTTATAGGGGCTCACGGTATGGTATACAAGGTTTTTTGTTTTTTTCCCCCCCCCCCCCCCCTTTTCATTTTATCATGTTTTTTAATAAATATAAAAATTTTCATAAGAAAAGAATTTTTATTTGATATGACAGTTTTTATTTGATATGAAAGTATTATTTTTTATGGAGAGATACCAGTCCCCCCCGGGTGGATATTGTAAGATAACGCCCCCCCCCCTTAAAATAATTAATTTAAATACTCAAATCAATTTTCCTCAGGCTCAGCAAAGTCCAACTCCGGTTTATCAAGTGAATTTATTACAATCCCTTGTGACTCAATCTCATTGTCAAAATGCCTACAAAACAAAAATATTCCTCCCAGATTGATTCCACTCATATCTGTCCTGATAGTGGTGACAACCAATCACACACTGGAAATTGAAGATCATCCCACAGAAAAACCCCAGTCAAAGATCCTGGAATGATCCAGCCATTACCTGATTCTCGTTGTTCCATGAATATGCAATCAGTGGAATCCATGATGGTTAAGAAGACATACCCAAAGGGGACTTCATACAAGAAAAAATCCACCAAGAAGAGACCCAAAAATCAAGATTCAAGTGCCAATGAATCAGTCATCTCACAATAAAAAGAAGAAGAAAAAGCAAACCCTGGCTTCTGAAGGAGCTGTGGAATATAGTCAGGCTAATATTATTGATCTTGAGCAAGATTATGAATTTGAAAACAATAATGTTAAGCAATCTTCTAAAAAAAACAAGATACTGAATATAATGCTATAGAACTCTATTTTGAGGAGCCATTTCATCGGCCAGAGAGTTAATTATGAACAATTGATCAATGATAACAGAACCAATAACCAATTCACAATCTGATTTTCCAGAATAAAAAGGGCCCACCTTGCACATATCGATGTAAATGGTGTGATAAAGAAGTTTGAGCAACTGGTACGAGTCAATAAAACCTAAAAGTCCATCATGATGGTTCACGTCAGAAGGGAAGAGCAGCTCACAGCTGTAAGAAACGACATATTTCAGTTGAAAATGGGGCCAAGCTACCTCCCAGTGCTACCAAACAGCTTGCCATGCAGAAAGATGGAAACTCAACCATAAATTTTTTTTTGCCAAGACAGGCAAGTTTGATAATCTGAAACTGAACCGTATGCTCACTCTTTCGCAAGTCCAACAAGCACCACCCTGGATCAGAGTTGAGGAAAAATTTTTAAGAGCAGCATTTCACTATGCTCAACCAGCCTCCCACCTCTTCAGCAGAAGATGGGCTGGTGATTCTGCCAAGATCTTATACTGTGATTTGAGGAGCACGGTGATTGATCAAATCAAGATGAGTCATGTCAGATTTCAATGGTGAATCAAAAAAATAATAATAATATATTTTACTTAATAGGATACAACCAACAAGTTTAGTCTCATCCATGATGTGTGGACAACCAAAGGAAATCAGCATGCTTTTATTGGAGCTTCTTTCTCATTCATTGATAATGACTGGAATTATGTTGTACAACATTTGAGTTTGAAGCTGGTTGCTTGGGATCATCAGGGGATACTCTTGGCCAAACCAATTATTAATATTCTCAAGAAACACAATATCTATTAAAAGATGAGTTTTTTTTCTCCAAATTACCGCTCTTCATTATGATTAATTATAAATTTTGTAAAAATATTTACATGTTAGCACAGACCACAGATTCTTGATCTAAAAATAATACCATGGCCAGAAGGATGCACGAAAGTCTTACAGAACTTGATGATCAATTTAGCTGGGATGCGTCAACAATGCACATCAAATGTTTCTGCCACAAGCTGGATTTGGTTGTCAATTCTGGTTTAAAAGAGCTGGGTATTGAAGCACCACCACCACTAAAAATCAAAAAGAACCTTTTGGGCGAGTTTTCTGTGTCCATTACTTTGAAACAATTGTTGAGGAGGAGGAGGAAGAAAAGGAAGCACAGGAAGTGGAAGTTGTGGAAGCCGGTGGCTCTAGGATGGACTAGGATGATGAAGATGATCAAATCAATGATATTGATAGTGATCCCTCTAAAGATTATCAATATGATAGTTGAAGATTTTATGCCTATAAAATCAGGTAAAAGCCAAAAGCTCTGTTGACTGAGCTGACTGGGCAAGATGGAAGAGATGAAAGAGTTTTAAAAGAAGTGAACTCGATGAATTTATTTCAATAGTTGAGCAGGCCTATTTATAGGTCCTGCTTACGTAATCAAAGTAGATACAAAAAGATAAAGAATAGTTTTAAATGAAATGAAAGGAATAAAGTTTGGAGATTTAGGATATTAAGAAGAAGAAAAGTTAATAAAGAAATTTAAGTATAAGAAAGAAATAGTAGTAGTAAAATAGAATAATCATAGTAGAAATAATAGAAGTTAAATAACTGAAGGAGAATTGACATCAGCTAAGAGTAGTATAATAGAGTTAATAACTAATGGAGAAGTAACATTAGTTATTGAGTTAGTAGTTTATAACTGAAGGAGAATTAACATCAGATATAGAGTGGTAGTTTAAAAGTATGTAACTAATGGAGAAGTAACATTAGTTATTGAGTTAGTAGTTTATAACTGAAGGAGAATTAACATCAGTTATAGAGTGGTAGTTTAAAAGTATGGTTAATAGTTTTAGTAAGTAGAGTAATAGTATAGTAATAGTAGTTAAGTAGTTTAGTTTAGATAGTAATAGTAATAGTTATAGTATAGTATAGAGTAATTTAGATAGTATAGTTGAGCAATAGTAGTAAAGAATATTTAAGTTGAAGTCACTCAGAATTCAACAATAGTGATGAAGTGGATGAGCTCAATTACTTGGCTAAGAGGGATGCAACCAATAGAAACTCATCTAACTATTTGAATGCACTTACTATTAAGGTAAAAATCTTCAAAATATTCTTATTAATTAGAAGACTAATATGTAGACTCATGGATTTTTTTTAATTATAGTTGGACTTTTGTATAGTATAGAGTAATTTAGATAGTATAGTTGAGCAATAGTAGTAAAGAATATTTAAGTTGAAGTCACTCAGAATTCAACAATAGTGATGAAGTGGATGAGCTCAATTACTTGGCTAAGAGGGATGCAACCAATAGAAACTCATCTAACTATTTGAATGCACTTACTATTAAGGTAAAAATCTTCAAAATATTCTTATTAATTAGAAGACTAATATGTAGACTCATGGATTTTTTTTAATTATAGTTGGACTTTTTAGTTCGGAAAATCACAAGCTCCAGTGCAAGGAGGGAAGAATTTGAGAGAAAAGCACAATCTGAGAATGTGAAATCTGGTAAACCAAAAGTATGTAACTTGATTGCAGGATATGGTATACAATGGAATATCAAATACCAAAGCCGACAAAAAGCACACAATGCTAGAGATGTGAGATTATCTCTTTCTTTTTTTTCCATGAATTACTTAAGATACTAATTAATTTAATCAAACATAAAAATGGAAGATCATTGATGATATTCTCAAGACAGAGTACAAAAAATATGAAGATCAAATAGCCAGGGCAAAACGTACAAATAACACAAACAAAAAGTTTGGTGATTTCAATGAAATAACATTTAGTTGTTAAATTAACAAAATTTAATTTCTTCTTTAATTAAGAGTTTGAGCTGCTAAATTAAAGGATAAGCCTTTTAAAGATTTGTAAACTTGTGTGATTAAAAATATAAATTCTATTACATGAAGAAGACGAGAAATACAGTGCAATCAGAGTCCTATTTATAGATGAATGAAAAGTGCTTGTGTGTATGCGTTAAGCCCTCTTTTCCTCCTCTCCTGTCCCAACAGCCCAAGTATGCCGGCTGTCCTGTTACTTTCCCTCTGACTTTTCTTAGTTCAACTTTCCTTTTGATTCTTTTATTCTGCTTATTACTAGTTGAAAAGTATTTCCTTTTCCCCAAAACTGTGCTTTGCAATGAACTTACTTTTCTCCGGGCGCTGAGTTGTGGTGTACTAATTTGCTTTAGATTATTTCCTAATGCAGCATTGTTCTGGTCGATGAGGGTCTTGAGCTGATGTTTATCAAGAAGACAAAGCTCATTGGTAGTGGTGTTGGTAGTTGATGCCACTGGCATTGCTGGTGAAGGTGTAGTGGGTTCAAATCCTGGGTAGGATGATTTTTGGCGCATTAAATTATTGATGTATTCGGGTGTCTCCAGACCTGTCCTAAGCCTGTTACTTGGCTTTTGACTTGAGCGTACAACTAAAGTAAAGTTAGCTGATGCTAATTTCTCAACATTAGTGGTCATGAATGGCGGGCAATCAAGGATTTGAATGATGAGCTAGAAGTAATTAATTTCAATCATGATATATTAAATATCTGTTCACTGGTTCGATTCATTTCTTTTTGTATTCATAGCCCTTTGATTGTTTAACAAAATACATGGAGGGTGATGGTCCAACAGGATGCATGGTAATTCCACAATGTTACAATATAATCAAAAAACTCAAAATGAAGGAAAGAGAATGCACCCAAGGCAATCCATTTTATCCAACTTTGGTCAAAATGATCACAAAATTAGAGGTATACTTGGAGGAAGCATTTGGGTGTGAAACCTTGATAATGGCAACGTTACTTCACCCAACGTTTTGACTGAAAATGTTTCAAAAGTTCTTTCCCACCAAAAGCAATGAAGTTGAAATAAAATTTAAGAAGATTTTTGCTGGAAGAAAACAAAAAATAACAGAGGAGAAAAAAGAGTTGGACTATCCTACATCAAAACAGGCTAAGCCAACAATTGACAACAGCAATATTTTTTCTATTTTTGAAAACCCTGGACCATCAAATGAGGATAATGAGCTTGAGATTTATATCAAGAATTTGGATTGTCTAAAGAATCCAAAAAGTAAAAATCCAAATACCGTATTGGTCTGGTGGAAGGTTTGTCATATTTGTATTTTATGAATTTTTTCACCTATTTACATTATATTAATTTTGCTTTGTTTTGAAATCAGGACCATGCTATAAACTATCCAGTCCTGTCTTCATTGGCAAAGGATTATCTTGGATGTTTGGCATCATCTTGTGCAGCTGAGAGAACATTTTCAACTGCAACTGATGTGTGTACTAGCACTAGGAGTAGCATGAAGCCTAGGACGATTGAGTGATGTGTCAGCAGTTTTATGTGGCTGAAAGAGGGTGTAAAGGTTTCTGGAGATTTTGAGAAGGCTGGCGACATAGTTTCAAAATATTCTGAGTTTGTTAATTGATCAAAGAAAAAAAAATAGTAATGTTTTCAGATTTTTTTATTTATTTTACTTATTCTTTATATCATTTTGATTTTTAAGGGGTTTCTTCCCTGTATATATCAATATACCGGGTTTTCTCCCCTGAAGAATTCTTACCTGTCCTTAATTTTTCTTGAGTTTTTGTGTATTTTTAATTTTTTATTAATTTTTTTCATGACTTTTTTTTTGAACTTATTTTTTCTTTTATTTTATTTTCTTATTTAGTATTTTTTATCACTTTTTTCCAACTGATATGGTATTATTTTCTCTGTGCTAACAATGATAACCACTAACGCTAACAGGTAGCGTAGCCAAAACTAACACTAACCGTAGTGTTATCCCCCGCTAACACTAACGGGTAGCATTAGTTTCAAGTAATATACTCTAACATCTAGCGTAGCTTTTTGCAAACAAATGCTAACACCTAGCGTATCATTTTTCAACGCTAACACCCCTAACATGGCCAAAATCCCAAAATCTGTTAGTGTTAGTTTTTTTTTTTTCCAAATAATGCTACACTACGCTACTTTTTTTTTCTTTCAAAACCTGTTAGTGTTAGCTGGAAAAAAAAAAAAAACTAATGCTAAAGGTAGAATTAGTGCACAAAAACTAGAATTGCACTACCCTAACGCTAATGTTAGGGTAGCGGACCCACCCTTGGTTGTATTCTGAATGAATTTAACTTAAATATATACTCTCTAGCTTTAAGTTTTATTATACTATTACTATTGAAACTAAATTCTTTACTATACTCTAAACTACACTATTCTAAACTAAACTACTAATCTATCTCATACTAACTACTTTATTTATTACTAAACTATATATCTTAGAACCTATTAGTAAATAATATACAGGCTGTTGAGTTACAATAAAATGCCCATAGTGGTCCCATTCCTAGTATTTGTTTTGAGTTACTTTAAAATACTATCTTGCTATTTCTATTATCTTTATTTTATTTTTATGAATTTTTTCTAGTTTTATTTCTTGATTATGTAAGCAGAATTTTTGAATAAGACTGCTTCCCCAATGAAATAAAACCATTGAGTTCAGTATTTTCTAAACTTATTCCAACCTTTCTCTCTCTTTAGCCCAGTTAGCCCAGCTAGGTAGAGCTTTCAGCTTTAACCATAATTTTACTCATCTAAAATTTATCAGAATGCTCTAACAACTGAGCTCAATGGGCATTTGGCTTTTCACCATGAAGAATTTTGGAACCAAAATTCACAAGGAAGCCAAAAGCTCTTGACTGAGCTGATGAACTGAGAGTGGAACAATTCAATATTTTAGCCAGAATCAATGATTTTATTGAGATAATAATCAACTGGACTGAGTGGAAATACTGGTACCATCAAGCCCAGGTGATTGAATTTGAGTTGTTCTGGGAAACATCAAAAAGAAAGGCAGAAGAAGGAAACAGAAAGATAGAAAAAGGCACCAATAAGATAGAAAAAGTGTGAGGTATTTATATGTCCTTTGATGCTAATTTTTAGTATAAAGGACTATGAATGTCCACAAATGAAATTTACTGGCGATTTTAACACAAAATAATTTATTATTTATTAATAATAAACACCTTATAGGTTTAATACAGCTGTTTATATTAAGGATATACCTTATATAAATGTGTCTACTGTGGTAGTTTAACTTATAGTTAAAACAAAACTTACCGGAACTGATGGCCATTTGCATCTCTTTGTGGGCCAGGTGTCAATTCATTGAAATCATCTGTGATCCGTTGACAAAATTCATCCTTTCCTTGTTGATTGGATTTTATTGGATCTTCCAAGATGACAACCCAGCTTTTGGAAAGTTTCTCATCTTCTTCAGGAAGGAAATTGGGGGCCTGTTTGGTTTTTGGTGCAGTAGTTGATGTGATAGATGATTTTCTTGGCATTTTTGTGGTTGGAATGAAGTTGTATTTTTTTTATATTTGTAAATTGAACTTGATATGATTATATATAGTGCCGAATCCTGCCTTAATCCTGCTAATCTTGGGGGGAAATGCATATTGATTTTGAGCTTAATCCAAGGATTAGCAGTCACTAAATCTAGTCCCCGCTAGTCCAAAACAGAGCTCTGGGCTAAGATAAACCCACATTAGTCAGGGACAATGTGGTTTCCATAGCAGATTAAGTACCTTAATCCAGCTAAACTTAGAGACCAATGCAGATGCTCTCAAGAGTTAGTAGGGAATAATACTTCTTAACTTTTTCATGGTCTTTCAATGACACAATATTCTGTTTTTATCCGAAGCTACTGCCTATCCTTACTTTTAGTGTGGAGAATGTGATGGCGGCTTTCCAAGAGAATAATTCGAACTTTTTTGTTGAATGGGTCCAAACTCAGTGCTGACATCACTTTTCCAAGTTCTACCCCATTGTATAAACTGCTGTGCCAAAATCTTCCGTAAATTTTATATTAAGGGTTTTCAAAGTTTGTCCTGCAGTCATGTCACTTGGTGACATGAAGGAAGAAGATGATTTTTTTGCAGGTGAAATGAGCTCTTGCCACCATGTCACCCCTTGGAACTTTGAATCCCCCTACCCTCATCCAAGAGTCTTGATTTTTGTTTAAATTTTTCTTTTTTTTTACCAATCTCCCACCAACCACTCACGAATTATCACCACCATCACTCAATTTCACCCACCTAAGAACCACCAACCGTCTTTCCAAGCTCCGCATATAAAAAAAAAATCCAGGGGGGATGATACCTGTTAAGAGTCTTGCCTCAACTGCAACATCTCCCATGGTCAGCTATTGGGCTCAAAGAGAACTCATTGACAACCTCCATTTCACCCTCACAGCTACCCTTTGGAAGCTCAAATTCCTAAAAAAACTGGACCACCTCAATCAATCGCTTGCCTCATCACCTTTGTCTCTTTTATTTTATTTTGGAAATAATAAAAAAAAAAACTTACAGAACCAACAATCAATTGTAAATCTTATCATGAATATCTTAATTGCTGGAAAATTGGATAGAAATGATGAAACTTCAATGAGCAAGCAAAGAAGAATTCAAAAGAAAATATTAGGACTTCTTCAAGTGATTGATCACATTGAAAAAAATCTATATCTCACAGATCACACCTGGCGCCCGAGAATATCTCATATTTCACAAACAATCCAAGTTTTTACTCAAATTGGTGGTTCTGTTTTCTTGATATGGGTAAGTTTTTTAGCCCTGTATTCCCTTTCAATTCCACCTTATTTGCTGAATTTTATTTACTTATCTGCTGTCTTGGGTTTGAACAGACTCGCATGTCATTCGACAGTTTCCAGCACCTGTGTGATTTGATTAGGAATCATTATATCTTTTTTAACTGCTGAAATAACCTGCAAGCACCCATTGAATGGCAGTTGATGGTGGCTTTGGCTCACCTTGGCTTCCATGGTAATGGAGGATCAGCACCTGTGCTTGCACAAGTATTCAATATTTCAGGTAAGTATTTATTTGATACTGTTATTCTTTGTGATTTTATTGAATTTTTTTTAAAATGTTGTGTTAGAGGGATCAGTCAAAAATTACACCCATAGATGTATTTTTGCAATTTTATCACTGGAATCAACTAATGTGTGCTGGCCAACAGCTGCTCAACAACAATCTTTGACTCAATCTGCTGACAATGGATCCAATCCATTGCATAAATGTGTTGGTTTCATTGATGGAACTATCTTCAAGCTTGAATATGTGCCATCAATCCACAAAGAAGATTAAATCATGCACAAGATTATATATGGCGTAAATTCAATGATAGTGTGCAATAATAATTGTAAGATAATCTACACACTTCATGGCTGGTGCAATAGTGCACATGATCAAAGGGTATTGAAGAATTCAAAGGTATGTTGTGAGACTCCAAAAGAGGCTAGAGGGTTTAAGCTCTTATGGCAGAATTTAGAAAGGGATGGTGGAGTAAGTACTCTGCCTTTCTGAATGACAAGAAATTACTGATAGACTGGTTGTCTGAGAATGAGCAGGGAGAAAGGCTAAACCTGGTTGATGGTAAGAAATTGGAAGTTAAGAGGGTGTTTCCAGCACTCAGACTGGTTTTCAAGGGAAAAGAAAAGGAGACAGCAGAATAGCTGTGGGAGAAAGGATGTGATTCAAGTCCTTTGTGGCTCCTTATGAAAGGTAAAGAATGTGAGCAATTGCTAGACACTGAGGTTTTAATTAATGTTAAGTTTTTATTTTTTTGGGTATGTAAGTATTTTAGAGGGGGAGGATAAAGAAGATATTTTCCATAAAATCAGATGGGGGGGGAACACTGAGGAGAGAGCTCCTTATATAGAAAAATGGTGTGAAAAACAGGGTACAACAAAACAGGGTGTCAGAAGTTCATACAGTGCACAGACATGACATCAGTACTAGTGTATCTTATCTTATCTACTTCCAGACATGTGGGCTAATCCCTTTTGAATAAAGTGAGGAGTGTGATATGATTTCAGAGGCTTTCTAAACATGTGTAATTGTGTGTCTATCCTGTGGTAGTTGAATATGTACAGTAAATGAGATCATAGCCTCTTATCTATGAAACTTGTATTGGATATGTGATAGTAGATATGTATTATGTGTTATTTTTTGTGTTTTGCTGACTTATATATTATTTTTTGATGCATAAAGCTGTATTGTTGTTGTTTTTGATGTTGTGAAATATTTCTAAGTACCCTTTTTAAGTCTTCTTCCTGGAGTAGCTCTTAAACTAGTTGAGTTATTGATATTGGTTTGGTGAGTGACTAGGGGTTAATTTGGGTGTGGAAACCAGTTATGAAATAAAAACTAAAGAATTCCTTCTTCTTTAGGTTGAAATGATAATTTTTTTATTGAGTCCACTTTAGAGTACCACAACGTTTGTTTTTAAATTTTCCGTCATAACCTGTGAAGTAGAGCAGTATTTGAGTGCTTCATTCTTTTTTGAACAGTTATATAACCAGCCCAAAACAATTTTCTCACAAGGCAAGTATCTCTTAGATTCTGGATACACCGCTTCTGACACAATAATTCCTGCCCTTAAACATCCAAGTACTGGCCTCCCCTTAACAAAATTGAAAGAAAAATTCAACTTTGAGCTTAGTCATCAACGGCTTTCTGTTGAACACACAATTGGGGTTCTTAAAAACCAATGGCAGTTGCTAAAATCACTGCCAATAAAAATTTGGGATTGTCAGTCTAGTATCCATCTCAATGCTTGGATTTGTGTATATGTTGTTTTGCACAACTTTCTCATTGCTCAGAAAGATGGTGAAGGAATAAACTGGATCACATTCAATGTCACAGATACCAGTCAAGATATTGTGGATCCAGATAATATTGATCTCTCAACTGTTCCAGGTGAAAATAGTGTCAGGCTTACACAGCTTTTCAATTTGTTTTCTCAAGAAAACTTACCCAATAGCCAGTGAGGGTTAATATCTTATTCTATTTTCCTCATTTGAATTCCTTCCTCACATATATATATATTTTTTTTGCTTGTAATTTCTTGTGGAACATTTAATTTCAATGTAAACTTTTGTCTCATCATCAAAAATAAAGCCAAATAAATATTTTTTACATTTTCTTAATTCATTTGCACATGCGTATTCATGGAAAAAGACCCCTAAAAAACCTAAAGAATCTATGAATTAACGAGTTCTGGATGGCAAAAGACCAAAGAAAAAAAGAAAAAAATGTGGAAAAAAACATTTTCATTCATTTTTTGCTATTGCCAACAATCTTTAGCTCCAAATTTCCCTCCATCTAGATTGAAGCTGAAATGAACCAAAAAACAATATAACTGGAAATTGTAAATATTTCATGATAATTCAGAGGAATCAGCTTGAGGCCCGAGGATTCAGGCCGTTGCTTTCATTGCTTGTTCACACCCCGAACCTGCCTGCAAAAAGTCCTGCACCATCTAGGCCCTTTGGAAGGCCATAATATTTTTCTCTAACTTCCAATCTTTATCTAGGTTTATTCGAGCACGTGAAAGTTCCAATTCCTTCAACTCCAGTTCAATTTTTTTGGTCCATATCTCTAATTCCTGTGTCTCAGGGGATCTTTCTGATTTTTTGTTAGGTTGAGTCTCAAGTAGGTTCCCCAATTGCAGTGTTGCCTCAACCAATATGGAGTCTGTTCTCAAGCGCTTGCAAGTGAAATCCTTTTCCAGCTCTTTTTGTGCTTTCATTTCTTCTTTTGAAGGAAAGAGTCAATCTGTGATTTGTTCAGAATAATTAGCTTTCTTATTAGTACTGTTTATATTGCTGGGGCAAGTTTGGCTTGTTGCTTGGGAGTTGTTTGATTCGCTGAGATTTTCTTGGGAGTTGTTTGATTGACTGACTAGATTTATCACACTGATAGATTTTTTACTGTTTTGTGTGTTTGATTGCAAACTTGGAAGATGTTCACATTGAATACTCAGAGCTGAAGGAGCTTCATCTAGGGCAGGGGTTACTTGAGAGTTCAGGTTTTGAGACAAATCAAATAATCCAGACATTTCATCCCATGCAACTGAGCAATTACCATCCTTGCTTCCATCCACATCATTTGTTTCAATGCCAACTTGAAGAGATTGTTCTACTCAAGCTTGTTGGAAAAATCACCGGATTCATGGGTTGCACAGCTGATGGGTGTGAAATCATGACCGGCTCAAGAACATAGAAGAAAGGAACAATGTGCTTCATTGCTGCTTTGGTTTGTGTCTTTGCTTTACAAAAATGGCTAACTTGGTCCGGCTCCACTGAAATTCCCTCTTCTTGTTTATCCAACAACTGGGAATCATCCATAATTCCTTGCCCAGTCTGATCTCGCCAGTTCAATGCATCCCTAAATTTATTTTCAATCAAAACAATCTAAAAAGGGTTATTTTCAGCAGTTAGATACCAATCAATCCTTTTTTTTGGAACAATCACTTGCACTTCAACCCCCTTTCCATTGCTAGTTTCAATTCTATTCTCCTTCAGATAAGCCACTACTTTCTTGGCAACCTTGCGTTTTGATTGGGTACCTCCACACCAGAGCTGATAGTTCCCTTCAATTGTCAACCATTCAACAACTAAATCAATTGAACTCTTCCCTTCATCATTACGATCTGCTGACCAGGAGTGCGGTGTGGTACTCTAAAGTGGACTCAATAAAAATGTGATATTTTCACCTTGAAGGAGCAGGAATTCCTCGGTTTTTATTTCAGAAATGGATTCTAAACCCAAAATAACCCCTAGTCACTCACCAAAGCCATATAAATAACTCCACTAGTTTAAGAGATACTCAAGGCAGAAGACTAAAAGAAGGCACTTATAATAATTTCACAATATATAATAAAATCAATATTACACAGTATGGTTTATAATAATAGCTATAAGTTTATAACACATAACCAATAACACATAAAAATATTACAAGTTACATAGATAAGGGCAGTGACCTCATGTACTGTACATACTCAACTACACATGACTTACATACAACTTACACATGTTTCACAATACTCTTACATCATTACATAGTCACATCATCAAATACAGGGGATTAGACACATTCCTGGACCACTGATGTCATGTCTGTGCACTGTATGCTTTTCTGACACCCCGTTTGTTGTACCCTGTTTTTCACACCATTTGTCTATATAAGGAGCTCTCTCCTCAGTGTTTTCCCCCCATCTATCCCATCTGATCATCCCCTGATTTATCAGAAAAATAATCCATCATCCAATATCCAAGTGTAACTAGACATTCCCCATAATAATAAATAATACTTACATACCCAAAGAAATAAATACTTAACACTCATTGAAACCTCAGTGTGTAGCCATTGCTCACATTCATTTTTACCTTTCATAAGGAGCCACAAAGGACTTGACTCACATCCTTGCTCTTACAGCTACCCTGCTGTTCCCCTTCCCTTTTCTTTTCAAAATCAATCTGAGTGCTGGAAACACCCTCTTGAACTTCCAATTTCTTACCATCAACCAGGTGTAGCCTTGCTCCCTGCTCATTCTCAGAAAAAACAGTCTATCAGTTAATTTCCTGTCATTAAGAAAGGCA
>KN361161.1:3511-26404 GCA_000785685.1 Uromyces viciae-fabae | reverse complement strand
TTTTCTATAAAAAATAATAAAAGTTGTTTTTTGTTTTCAAGGGGAGTTGAACCTGGGTTCTGGTATAGAATAATCGTCAAAGCTGTTGCTTAACTTCTATACTAAGACACAGTTATTCACCTCTCCTTTTTGGTATATTTATGAGAATAAATAAAATATAAGAAATATAGAATAGTATAAAAATAAAATGCAGCTTCTCTGGACTATGTTATCAGTCTCAGATGCTGACATTGGCCATGGAAGCAAAATCGGCCTTTTGAGGGGCCGGATTGTGGAAGAATCCTTGGGCGACAGGAGACTCTTCGAAATGTCGTCTTGGTGGGGGAGGGCAATGACGGCGAGGAGATCCGCGGCGGGGAGAGAATTGGGGGGAAGGATTTCTCCAACAGCGCGCGCTGGGAGGAGTGTTGGCGGAGTGATCCGACAGAATGGTTTCGGAGTCCGGCACCACCAAAGAGTCCGCCCGACGGTTTCGTTTACAAGGACGGGATGGACCAGGCGAAGGTTGGTGGTTTGAACTCCAACGCTTGGTTTTCGGAAAAAATGAACACGCGCGGTGAGCGCGGGAACATTCAGTGCAAGCACCGCCGGGAGTGTGTTGGTAGAATCGAAGATTTTTTCCGCGTTGGCGAGATTTGGCGCAACGGGTGCACTCCAAACAGCTGGTTGACTAGGATGGGGAGGAGTGAAAAATTTTCTAGGGGATGGGATCGGAGAGGGATGATTAATTGGAGAAGGGGGATATGGTGAGGAGGGAGTATGTATGGGTGGTATTGGTGGGTTGGTTTGTGGAGGGAAAGAATCGCTGGGGACAGGCTTCAAGAGCGAGGGGGATGTGGAATTTATATTTGTGTTGGGTAGCGGTGGCGAAGTTGGAGAGGTATGCGGGGCAGCGGAAAGCATCGTGCAAGCTGATCAAATATCTTTGGCAAAGGTGGAAAGTATCTCCAAAGTTAATCGCCTCAGGATATACTAAAAGCCGAGGAAAAGTGGAATGTACAGTTTGTGGGGGCTGAGCGGTGATGCGGATTAGGAAATTGGACGTGGGTTACTCAGGAAGGTGCTGCGGGGTAGATTGGTGCTAAGGCTTGCGGATCAGCAGGGGAAGGAGCGGATTGTTTGGCGGATAACGATCCGAACCGGTGGGCTGCGAGAAGTAGGATGGTGTCGGTCGGTAGTAAGGGTTCTGGAAGTAAGGCGGACGCGGGATTGGTGATTGGGGCAAACGGCTGCGGAGACGGAAACCGGGGGTACAGGGAGGGGAATGGGGGGGTATCGGGGGAACCGGGTCGCGGGATGGGAAGTGAGGGATTGGGGAGTTGTAAATAGGAAATAGATACACATTACATTACGCATGATTCTTACAAAATAATACACAGAACATTAGACAAGGAGAAAGTTACACTTTCAGTTAGGACAACTCTCTTTTGCGGGAAAAATCAGTTCATCGGGAAAAGGGAAAATCATCGACCAAAACTCTTAGGGAGAGAAACTGCGGAAGCGGGAGGGAATAAGAAAGGGCCAATTTGATTGGAGTTCTTAGTCTAGAGCGTAAGTTACTCTTAGATCTTGGTCTACTAGTCCTAGAAAGCGGAACCATCGAGTTCAGGAGCCTGCAGAGAGTCGGTCTTGTGTGCGGACACGGATTATCTTTCCACACCACTTCAATCCTGCCTGGTACCACCTTTTGACGTCAGGAGGATGTCGAGTTTTTATAACTTTTTTAAATATTTTTAAAAAATACTTCTAAGGGTCCTAAACTTACCAAATTTTTTTGACAACCTTCTGAGCCCCCCTGCCACATATTCGGAGCTTTTTAGCTCAAAAAATAACATTGAAGTACTCCTTATTTAGGGAGTACGGTAAATCAAAAAATAAATTAAAAAAATGGTTAATGCAGGAAGTATGGGCTGAAAATTTTATCACATGTAATTCCACACTATTGGAATGTGGAATAAATTTTTTATCCATGGGGAAGCAAAAAAAATCACTTTTACGTTCAATTTTGCAAAAACAGGTGCGTGTATCAAAATTTTACAAAAGTAGACGTAAAAGTGACTTTTTTTGCTTCCCCGTGGATAAAAAATTTATCCCACATTCCAATAGTGTGAAATTACATATGATGAAATTTTTAGCCCATATTTCCGCATTAACCATTTTTTTTATTTTTTTTTTGATTTACTGTACTCCCTAAATAAGGAGTACTTCAATATTTTTTTTTTTTTAGCTAAGAAGCTCAGAATATGTGGCAGGGGGGGTCAGAAGGTTGTCAAGAAAATTTGGTAAGTTTAGGACCCTTAGAAGTATTTTTTAAAAATATTTAAAAAATTGAAAATACTCAACATCCTCCTGACGTCAAAATGCGGTTTCAGGCAGGATTTGGGTGGTGCAAAAACCGGTCCCCTATTTTTATTTAATTTATTTAATTATTTTATTTTATAACATACTTTAAAAGAGAATGATAAAAGAATTTTATTTACCTAAAAGCAAAACCAGTTTCACCTCACTTCTGATTTTTATTTTATTATTTTATTTAACAGATTTTAATTAATTTAGTTTTAATAATTTATATTTTAATAATTTATATTTTAATAACTTATATTTTAATTTATGATAATTTAGTTTATAATATTTAAATTTTTCAAAGCTTTTTAATTTTTTTTTATGGTAGAAATATTTTTAATAATAATTGTTTAGAAGATAATGAATATAAAAAGAAAATTGACAAAAAAAGAAAGATCACTGGGATTGTCCAGAATTCATTGATTGTAATCTGATATGTAATTGAATTCTTGATCTTCTCATGTGATCAACTTGAAACTAAAAATCTTGTTTAACATAAAATTACATCTTTGATTATATTCCAATTTCTTATTTATTAGTATTTTTATGATAACATGAATCTTAATTTGATTCAATTATTTATCAATTTTAATTTTATTTTCATTATCTTTATATTAGATAACATTTTATTATTTTATTTTAATAATCATTCTAATTTATTTTTACATCTTTTTTCTAACTATGCTATTTTTCGGTTCATAGTTATTTGAAGATAATTTACTAACAAGAATTTCTTGCTTATTTTAATTCATGTTTTTTATATCATATTTTTGTACGATTCTTTTTTATCTATAAACATAAATTATTTCAATTTTAATTAGTTTATTTTCTTTTGTTTTTAATTATAACAAAATTTTATTTTACTCACTGTTATCAGTGGATGAATTTTTAAACCTTTTTGCTTTTTTTATTCTTTGAATATCAATTTGACACTTTATTCTGCCATGGGCTGTTAGTCTCTCAAAATGTAGAACACAGTTTAACTTTAAATTTCAAATTTGGCCAAAGCATATTTTTGCATCATTTTGGCGTCTCACAACACCTGTTGAATTTTTCAGGCTGTTCCCTTTGGGGAAAATCATGCAGGAAATGATTTTTCAAACAAAATTACCAGCACTGGTTGATTGGTATATTTTCTTCAGATATTTCAGGTAATTTCTGCACAGATTTTTCTAGCCCGTTTGGAGGAACAGAACTAGCAACCAGAGTTGTAGATGGGTATCTGTAATGCCATTTGGTGCACATAGGAAACAAATCTCAACCTGATGCATGAGCTCATCAAAACTTGCTGCCAAATTATTTGTCTATTGGAGGTCCTCTATCCGCCACTCACAAGGCCCCTTTGCGCCACTCCAAAAATTTCCTGTAAATTCTCATCATTCTTTTCTACCACTTTTACTACAAAAGGAATAACCCAGTTGGACTGCATCTTTAAATTAACAAACTTCCAGTCAATCATGATTTGAAAAAGGTGAGAAGATATTTCCGCAGTGTTGGAAAATTCATCTAAGTGTAAATTTTGGGAAATTCATCCAGAGGTTCATATGAGCGGCTTGCAAGCTTTAAAGGAATTTTTTTCTTGATGTCCAGAGCATTTTGTGAACATTATCTAGATCTGGTAGGTGGAATACTAATGGGGTATGAACACTTTCAAGAAGAATCACCCACATCACTTGTGCAGTGAAAGGATTCACATTTGTCCTGAGCCAAAATTCTTCAGCTCTCAACCCAGGTGTTCTCTGTCAAATTAATTTAATATCAAATAAAAGAAGAATTAATATCAAAAAATTGTGAGTTTTAAATTGCTGCATGAGATATGTACACAGGAAATCTTCTCTGAAAAGATTTTTATATTTTTTTCTAATTTAAGTTTTCAAGATTCAACTAAAAAGTAACAGCAAAATTGAAAAATGCCACCAAAAGCAAGGTGAAGAATTATTCAATCAAAATAAAATTATTGACATTTTTACATAAAATATCAAATAATTTAAAGTTAAAACTAATGTTTTTTATTTTTATTTTGACATTTCTGATCAAAGATTATTCAAAGCGATGATCAAAAAGGATGTCATGATTCAAAATTAATGATTTTATTCTTTCACACTCAAATAACTTGGCGGATCGAATATTTTTTCAAGGAGCAATCATTTTTTTCTTTTATCAATTTAAATTTTGTTTTCTATCTTTTTCATCATAATAGAAATCATTATCACTCACCAAAAATCATCATAATAATTTAAAATTGATACATTACTTTTTATCTAAAAATTATTAAATCATTATTTTTATTCATTCTTATTTTTATTATTTTTATCATCAAAAAAATTTATTAAATCAAATAATTCACTTCAAAAAGTTCTCATCAAACTTGATTCACATTTGACCCTATCTTTAATTTAGGTATTTTTTATATTCATATTTAGATTGTTTTGTATTATTAAAATATTAAAAATTGAAATTAATATTAACTTTAGTTTCTGAAATTTCACAGTCTTGACTTATTTATTTGATGTATTTGAGCAGGAAAGCATAGTTACTTGCATCTGTTTCCATCCTCTTTTCCAATTTAATGAGAAATTCAGCCAGATGTATGGATTTCCCAATAATTGTGCTTTGTTTGGATTGTTGGACACAAATTTTAGAGGCAGGATCAGAAGGCCATGTGCGGTGGTGCAGACTGCAGCATATTATCATTTACTTTAGGCTCAGGGTGATTTTGTGTTGAAGATCCTGATAGAGAATTTTATCTTCCCTGTGATTTCCAACTATGGGATGTACTCTTTCCTCATGGTCGGGAACCATGAAGCATGTCCCTTTAATTATTTTTGTGGAACAATGGGTTTTTACTGCCAGGGGGGTCCCTGTCTCATCAAGTATGGAAACTAAGAGGCAAGGAATCCCCTCTTGGGCATCATGTGATGCTTGCCAACTGTAAATTATCAAAATTCAATTCATGACATTTCACCAATATTTCACAAGTTCTACCGCTCAATCTTGTCTTTAAATTAATTCAACTGAAAATAATAAAAATTAATAAAACTGCTATTAAATTAAACTCAATCAAATCAAATCTCAACACTCAAACCAATCAACACTCGATCATCAATTAATTTCTTTCTTTTTCTATTGTTTCTCTTTCTTTCATTTTGTCTTATCTTCTTCTTATTCATTCATATTGCTTCAATTAAATATTAAACTGTCTATTGGTGAGATCTTATCCTTCTTCTTCACACTTTAAATCAATGTAACTCTTAATAAATTAAATCAAAACAATATTAGTGTCTCAACTCAAATCAAGTCAACCAGATTCTCTCAAGCCAACCATCAAATTAACCAACCTTCAGTATCAAGTTTGTTTCTTTTCTTAATTTGTCAAATCTAAAAATTTAAAATGTTTTCTTTATTTCAAATCATCTAATTTGTTTTCTTTTCAGTTTGTTGCTTCTAGTAATTATAATATTTTCAATTAAATACTTCATACCAACTTTAAGGCTTGCATATGAAACTGAAGGGTGAAAATAACCTTTCAGTACTATTCCTGTCCTTATGTATTTATTTTTAGGTTTTAAAATGACTCCACAGTCAAGGATTTACACCTAGTGCAGTTATTAATAAGAGTATCAGTCTTAATAACACCAGTACCACTATCCAAGTGATGTCTCTTATGTAGAAGGTTGTGATGGCAACCAGAAAGAAACTTGTATTGAGATTCTCAAAGATACAAAGTATCTTTATTTAGGGGGGGGGGGGGGGGGGGGATAGTAAACAGTTGGCAAGCACCTGATTAGGTTGGCTGCATTCAAAGTTGGTAGTCTTTCTGTAACTGCTTTTAAAGAATAATAAGTGTAGGGGGTTTTGGAAATAACTCTACTATGAATATTATTATTTTAAGTGGATGTAGAAGATCCACAGAAAAAAAGGTGTAGAGGAAGCTCTGAAGAATGGAGGGAGAGGCACACAGATATTTATACTTACTTGTATTATCTGAAGACTCTGGATGAAAATGGGAAGAGGGCAAAAGAGGCCCTCTATTTATAATCTTTCTAGAGTTCAAGGGGAATCCTTAACTTCTTCCTTTGGGTGCTATTTGGAATCCAGGGTTGTCATGGATTTCAAATAGAAATAATTTAAATTATCTCTTTCCATTCTCACTCTTGGCATATGTATAGCCAACTGTGAAGAGTGTACAAGATATAGATATTTGAAATGTTTCAATAAATTTATTTAAAATGTCTGACATTTTATTTGCATTACTCAACATATTTATTATGTATTCTTTTTTTAAATTAATTATTCTTTGTTTAAATTAATGTATAATAGTTGTACAGAATTTCTTATTATTTTATGGATTATAAATTATTAACAGGATGTTGTTACATGTAATTAAAGTTCTCTTTAGTAACATTTAAACAATAATTTTAAGTCTTTGCCTTTTTGTCCTTTATTCGATTCATTAAGGAACCATTAGTATATTTTTAAGCCCCTTTTTTAGTATTTTTGGGTATTTCATAGGCTGTCTGGATGCTGTCTAGTCTTTTGAAGTCATTAGTATAGTTTTCCTTTTGTGTTTAGTTGCTACTAGAAAGTCCTTAAGATAATTAATTTGTAGTTTTTAATTATCTTGAATATCCTAAGATCACGTGTTGTTATGGTTTAAGTAGTTTTTTTGTTATCTCAGGCCATGTTTAGTTGTGGTTTGAAAAAGGTTAAGAGTTCTTCATGTGTAGTTGTGAAGTTCTCTCTGTAGTCAAGTTTTTCTCTCATGTGTAGTTGTGGGGTCTTACTTTGATTTGTTTAATGTCTCATGTGTAGTTGGTTGTGGGATATTTCCTTTTCATGTGTAGTTGTGAAAAGGGTTTCATTTTTTGTAATATGTCACATTTATGTGACATATATCTCTTTATATTTTGCTTTTGCTTGATGGAATAAAAAATCATTGAGTCCAAGCAACCAGATTTTTCTTCAAATAAAAATTCATTAATAAGGCTCCTCTTTCAACCAGATCCTCTCAAACTTCTCAAATTCTATCAGCTCATCAAGTCTACAAAGTTAACAAATGCTACATATTTTATGTAATAAACATATATCCATGATTTTTAATCATTTTTCTTTTCTGAACATAATATTATTGTGTCTGAGTTATCTATCAAAAAAACAAAAATCAACATCTTTTCAGGCTCTGAATTTTGAAATTGTGTGAAACAGATACCTCTTTTTCAACTTCCATCTTGCAAGCTTATTTTCTCTTCATTTTCCTCAAACTTGAAAAATTTTAACTTTTGATTGATCCCAATTAAAGTAGTTTTACAATTTTGAGTAAAATTCTTTTTCACTTATTCCAACAAATAAAATGAGAAAGCACCTTCATAACACAAATTGGCTTATGATTCTCCTAAATCAAACATTCACATATATATATATAGCGGATTAATTTTTGCACCACCTAAAGCTGATGGTACTCCTCCTTTTGACTGCCAGAAGATGGCAAGTTTTCTTTGTTTTCAAATGTTTTTCAAAAAAACTTTCAATTTCAAAAGTTTCAAAATTACCAAAAACTTTTCCCAGCCTCCCAAAAACCCCTGCTTCATCTTCCAAAATAGTATTAAGGTACTCCTCATATAAGGATTACACAAAATAAATATATACAATATTTAATGAGGAAGATATATGCTACAAATTTTGCACATATATTTCAAAATTTTTAGAATGTGGGATAAACATTTTACCCACAGGGAAGCAAAAAAAGTTGATTTTTTAAGTTAATTTTGGAATAAACTGGTGCATTCACCCGAATTTGTAGAAAGGGAAATGTAAAAGCAACTTTTGTAGATTCCCTGTGAATAAAACTTTTATCCCACATTCCAATAAGATTGAAATACATGTGAAAAATGTTCCAGAAAATATTCTTTGCAGCAACTATTTGTTTTTTGATTTTTTGTAATCCTCATAAGGATTAACTCAACAAATTTTTCTGAGCTGAAAAGCTCAGAAGATGAAGCAGGGCTGCTCAGGAGTCTAAAAAATAAGTTTTTGTAAATTAAGAACTCTCAAAAAGTATTTCTTAAAAATATTTAAAAAGGGGTGTGCTAAAACAACACCTGTAGGCCAATGGACATTGTGAGGGACACCTCACGCCGTCCTGGGTGTTGTTTTGGTACAAAATGACCCACACCAGGTGTTGTTTTAGACACCTGGTGCAGATAATAAAACAAAACCCCCGGGGTTGTTGTTTTAGTACTTCACCCTCCCAATGGGGTGTTTTTTTAGTAGGACACAAAAAAATAAAAACAATAGCAAAAAAATAAAAAGAAATTAAAAAAAAAACAATAGCAAAAAAATAAAAATAAATAAAATAAGAAAAAAGGAGTTAAATACAAGAAAAAAAAAAGAGAAAAAAAAAGAGAAAAAAAGAAAAAAAAAAAATAGACAAAAAAACAGAAAAAAAAAGAGAGAAAAAAAGAGAACAAAAAAGAGAAAAAAAAAGAGAAAAAAAAAAGAGAAAACAAAAAGAGAAAACAAAGAGAAAACAAAAGAGAAAAAAAGGAGAAAAAAAAGAGAAAAAAAAGGAAAAAAAAAGAGAAAAACAAAGAGAAAACAAAGAGAAAAAAAAGGAGAGAAAAAAAGAGAGAAAAAAAGAGAGAAAAAAAGAGAGAAAAAAAGAGAGAAGAAAAAAAATAAAAGGAAATGTGAAACAAAAAAATCAATGGGGGAAAAAGCATGAAACAATAAGTAAAGAAATAAAAAAGAGCCATAATACATAACAGAAAATTAAAAAATACACCAACAAAAAGAAAACATGAAACATTATGTGTTATTTTCTTCTTTTTTTTCTTTTTTTTCTTCTTTTTTTTCTTGTTTTTCTTCTTCTTGTTTTTCTTCTATTTTTTCTTCTTTTTTTTCTTCTTCTTTTTTTTCTTTTTTTTTTCTTTTTTTTTTTCTTTTTTTTTTTCTTCTTTTTTTTCTTCTTTTTTTTCTTCTTTTTTTTCTTCTTTTTTTTCTTCTTTTTTTTCTTCTTTTTTTTTGTCCTTTTTTTTGTTCTTTTTTTTCTTCTTTTTTTTCTTCTTTTTTTTCTTCTTTTTTTTCTTCTTTTTTTTCTTCTTTTTTTTCTTCTTTTTTATATTCTTTTTTTTTTCTTTTTTTTTTCTTTTTTTTTTTCTTTTTTTTTTCTTTTTTTTTTTCTTTTTTTTTTTCTTCTTTTTTTTCTTCTTTTTCTTCTTCTTTTTTTTCTTCTTTTTTTTCTTCTTTTTTTTCTTCTTTTTTTTCTTCCTGTTTTTCTTCTTTTTTTTCTTCTTTTTTTTTTTCTTTTTTTTTCTTCTTTTTTTCTTCTTTTTTTTCTTCTTTTTTTCTTCTTTTTTTTCTTGTTTTTGTTCCTTATTTTTTTCCTCTTCTTTTTCTTCTTTTTTTCTTTTCCTTTTTCCTTCAATTTTTTATTCTTTTCTTTTTCTCTTACTTTTTTTTTATCTTGTTCACTTTTCTCCCATCTTTTTTTCTTTTTTATTTTTCTCTCTTTATTTTTCTTCTTTTCTTTCTCTCTTTTTTTTATTATTATTGTTATATTCTTCTTTTTTTTTCTAAAACAACACCCTTGTGGGGAAGTTGTTGACTAAAACAACACCCCCACATGGTTTTTTTCATTTTTTTGGGGGATTCTAAAACAACGCCTCCTGGAGGGTGAATATTACTAAAACAATACCCCGCGCCTTCATTCCGATGGCGGGGATGTCTTTCTAGCACAGCCCTTTAAAAAAATAAACAAACTCAAGGTCCTCTGGCGGTCAAAAAGTTGGTGCGCAATCAACTTAGGGTGGCTCATAAAATTAACCCCCTATATATAATGTCTTTTCTGAGATGTAATGATATCCAGGGATCAATCATGGTATTCTGAACCTTCCTATTGTGGAAATAATTTGAATGCTATTTTATTATTATTATTGGTTTTCTTATTGAAGTATTGAGGTTGTATGTCACAATGATGATACTGATTTTCTTTTTTAGAATTCCTTTTTTTAGATCTCTCTCACAAGCAAGCTAAATTTTGATTAACTTATCAACAATTGTTTTTATCAAAATAATTGGCAATGCAATTAATAAAAGTCAAGGCTCTTGATTAAGAAAAAACTTGGATTAATCCAAACAACAAGGTTCTTGTAATTGGATTAATCCAAACAACAAGGTTCTTATAATCAATTTTATAAAGTTTCAAAAAACACTGGTCATGATGATTTGAAAAAATTAATTGGAATCAACAAGAAGTTTTTTTTTTTTTTGTGCAGAATCCAACCTCAATTCACAACAATGCCTCACACAAGTACCACCTGTTCGGCCTGTCTCCAGGCAGAGCCCTTTTATTTTTATGGTGAATAATAAAAACTATTGGGATGATTACACTTGACACAGAGATACCTTTGAGAATTTTAGAAACAGGGCAATTAATTACACTTTATATTGAGCTACCTAGAGGAGAGGTGAGCTCATAAACTGTGATGGAATAAAGCAGAACAATGTGATGATTTATTCTGTTGCTGGTCAGAAACTCATGTACTCCCTTGGGTGAGTGTGAAAGGCATGTGTCATCTCTGTGTCACAACACCATGTCCTACAAAATAACCTGCAGCTGCTGCAAGTTCTCACATCAACTTTGAATACCCTCACTCAAAATTTTGCTGCTTTCTAGGATTCCTTTTTTCTTTTCTTTCTTGATAGAAATGCACTACGAATGAATTGCAAGATATTTACATCTATATGTATCCAACAAAAAAAAAAAAAACTTTCCTCTTTAGAAAAAAAAGAATTTCTTTAAAATCAACAAGTAAAGACAAAACAAAAAATAAAAAAAAGGAAGACAACAACAACAAAGAAGTATATGGCTTTTGAATTAAGACCAGGAGTTTGTACTACAATGGAGACAACGAAAAGATTTCTTTGACAATAATTTAAGCAAACTAACAAGCAACTACCAGACTACAAAATCACAATGTAACTAATTTAGTCCCCTTTGATTTTTATTTCTTCTTCTTTATTATATTGATTTGTGTTTTTTTAAACAAATGACTAAAATTTAAAAGAATAATAAACAAATGTAAACAAATTTTGAGTTGAGGTTCTCACTCACAAAAAAGGAGGACTTGCTAATGTACATGGGTGAAAGAATTTCATTTTGTAGTTTATCAGAGAAGAAGAAAATGAGCAAAAGATTTTGTTAGAGAGAAAGAATGGACCCAAAATCAGTCTGAGAGAACTCAAAAGGCCATCGGTGCAATGCATGTATGTGTACTTAAATGTGTAGCGAAAGAGAAACATGATTATTGGAGCTGTTTTTTTGAAACCAAGTCGCTGTTCCTTGTTGAGAAAGGTATTGGGAGCCGGTAACATTAATGCTCTGTGCCGTCAAGTCGGCAAAATTCTTTGAGATCACGATCTTTTGCTCCTATGTCATTTAAATTCTTATATCTTCATGTCCTTGAAAAAATACATTCTATCATTCTTGATCATTGGCACTCTGATACCCATGGTTTGAGCGAGAGTCTTTTGTTTTGAAGAACATCAGTCGATCAAGTAATGACACGCGAGATGAGTGTGAAGGGTTAGGCGCATCGTCTTGCGTGTCAAGGTTAGTCAAATCAGGCGGTTCCAGTGCTCTTTGAATCGACGATCGTTCAGAATTGACAAGCGATTGATTTTCATGGTCTTCCAAGCCTACATCTCCGAATAATTCATCCATATCTTCAAGAGGTACCCCCATTGTTTCGGGATATGCAAAATATACTGTTTCGATTTCATAGAATGAATCAGATAAGTTTGCACTGCACTCTTTATCTCATCTATCTCAACAGAGATTATGTGAGGATCACTCACCCAGGACAAAGCTTAGGACACAAAAGAAAGCATGCATCGGATACAATCTCCATCGAATTACGTCCTGTAGAACTGGTGTAACTTCGCCGACTAGGTAATTAAAAAACCAATTAGTAGCCGTGCTGATTGAAACTCCCTTAACTCGGAATGGTAGGGGCATGATCTCAGGAGGGTAAAGCCAAGGTATTGGTCCCCAAGAATAACCGAAAGAGCTAGATGAGTTTTGAGTGTTTTTTTTAATGTTGTAAACATTTCCAAACTTTGAATTTAGCTAAATCACATTTTCTGAAGAAAGTACAACTTAAATTGACTAACGCATTATAAAACATTACACAAATGACAACCGCCAATGGCGTATAAGTCGTATCCAAATAGAGGAACCATCCCATGAATGTTAAACCTAATGCCATGGTGATTGAACCAGAAAGTAAAATAAACCGTCGACCCCAGTGATCTACAAGATACCACCTATAAAAAGAAGAAATTAAACATCAAGGAATGCAAGAAAAATGGACAGATTTCAATAATACTAAAACGAGCAGCAATTACGTTGGGATTGTGCTCAAGAGGTAAACAATTCCGTTAATGCCCGTCATCAAGATAGCATCTCGACCAATCCAACCCGCGGATTCAAAAACCATCGGTGCATCTGATGAGAGCAGAATCATGATTGGCTCGCTGACGATCTATCTATCTGAACTAAACAGGATGTCTCATGTAATGAAGGTAACAAATTTCGTACAGTAGCATATTACATTGATCCCGTTCTGTCAATGGACGAGATAGCAATTGTCGAAAGAAATAATCGGATGAGCTTAAGTTTTAGTTAATCTTTTAGTTAGTAGAGGAAAGGAGAAAAACTGACAAGTTGTGCAAATGCTTGCGCTGACATGGCCAACAAAACCCTACCACGATACTTATTCCACATGGCCAAATAAGAGCGATCAGGACTTAATCGATCGTCCAAGACCGCCTCCTTGATCTCAGTATACTCTTGACGGGCCTTTTCGCTCCGAACATCACCACCATGCAGGTCTACTAAGACTCTCATGCCGGCCACATCTTGATCAGTGTCTAATAGCCATCTGGGACTCTCCGGAATCAACAGAGATCCTACGGCCAATATCATTCCAATCACACATTGAAATAACAGCGGGAACCGCCAGGACCAATCTGATTCGATAAATGATGCAAAATAATCTAGCCAAACTGATGATACATAGCCAAAGATGTTTCCTGTGAACTCCATACATGCTAGTTTTCCTCGCTGTGAATATTTGAGAGTGTGCATGCAACAAGTTCAGAATCCATTTGACTTGATGCTCGTGGGCATGAGATTTATTCAGGATGTGATGTGATCATGAAAGGTAAAAATCACTTACATGATCCGCTGGTGAAATTTCTGATTGATAAATTGGGACGATAGTACTGAGGGGAATACAAAAAACCAAAACCTTTGAAATCAGTTGTTGTATTCATAAAGGCGACTAGCAGTTGGAACTTGAAATCAATCAATGTAATGGCTGAGCCTCGTGCGATTTTCCCAATACAAGGTCAAGATAGGCGACGTAGAAAAATTGAGACGTATGGATTCTATCATGCAAATGAGGATTGTTGCCTTTTGTGATAAACAAAAACAACCTACGCAAGGAATCCGACACCAAAACCGGAGATAATTCGCCCAAATACCATAGTACTAAATCCTGTACAGAATGCTTGAATTGCACCACCAATAGTAAATATCGCCGCACCAATGAATAATGTCTTTCTGCGTCCAAAGATATCTCCGAACTGTCCTGAGATGATCGATGTAACTAAATTGTTATAATTTATTGTTTTGTTTTTGATAAAATAAAAATTCGTCAGTAATCTCCTATTCATCAAGCTTAAGCTCTTCTTAGCTTTATGTGAAATTTTTGAAGTGGTTCTTTTGATAAAAAAAAAATGATCATAAGAGAAACAAAAATAAATGAAACCATCTTTTTACTAAACTAAATGCGCCAATTTCTAGAATTGCCACCATAGTACCAAGTTCATATCGAGTAGGTTGGTGAAAAAAAGCCTTAAAAAAAGGGCCGGTAATGATGCCTGACATGACACCTAAGAGATCGAGTACGAAGGTCCAACTATCAATAAACTGAGTTCTTCAATACCAACAACTTTTTTGAAATGCAAGATCTTACCCTGATCATAGCCAAACTGAGGTTTGGGGTTTGATTTTAATGAGAAGATGTAAGATTCGAGTTAAAAATTATGAAGGATGAAAGAAACCTGAAATCTCACCAGAAAGACACCAAGACTGGCAAATATTGATATGGTGTAGAGCAAAGGTTGCCCTACCAAGTGAAGACGAGCCATTTTGAATTGTTCTCCAAGAGTTTTGCGTTTGAGTGAATTTTTGGTTTTTTTTTTCTTCTAAATAAAATTGATTGATGTAATTCTTGGCGCTGACTCCCCGAAGCCTAAAATTGCTAGGCAACCGAAGTACCCGACTGCGCCTCGAGAGTGTTTCTTTTTTTTTCAAGGTTATGTACATAAATACATACATGACACCATAAATAAATGCATATATTAATACGTACACCAATGCATACATTCAGTGGACTCATTTCTGGCCCATGGTTCCATACTTGACTATGGGCATACTTCCATACTTGTATGTTGCAGTATGGAGATATGCGAAAGGTTTCCTACATATCCCCCGCATCACCCGGGATCAAGGTATATTGTATATTACCTCTCATCACATTTCTCTTTATTTTTTTTGGATGGAGGGTGTTGAGGAGGTGACCGGGGGAAAAACTATGGAAATTTGGCTCATTTCTCATAGATGTATGGAGGCTTCCATAGTTCCATACCCCTGCCAAAAAAAACTATGGAAGTATGCAGAAAAATCCGCACACTTCTATGGGCCAGAAATGAATCCACCTATTCAATACACTCACTGTTACTGTATATATATATATATATATATATATAAAGCAATACTTAATCCGGGTTTTTGTTTTCCTATTTGCATTTCATGATCAAGGTCCTGGTGTTTCAAGTATGCAAATGTACATAGAGCAACCTCAGAATTTTGGCTCTTACCCAAATGGCCTCAGCATTGAGATAAAGCAAATCAATCAGCAGTCAGAGCTAGGTGAGACATGTTTTTATTCATGAATGAGGCATGGTATAGCATTGATGGTCAACACTTACACAACCTGGGTATCTGCTAGCTCATTGGAAGAAAATCCGCTTCAACTTGCAGTTGGCATGCAGTAGCTTTGATTTTACTCTGGTTTACATAAAATTTACTCAAACTTTAGTTTGGTGCACAGTGACTGTGCATATCAAGTAAATTTTGAGTCAAGTTTGAGTTGAGTAAAATCAGAGTATGCTGCATGTCAACTTCTTTCAGTTGAAGCAGATTTTCTTGGAGTGTGACAATGAGTATTGAAAAAGACTGCCTTATTTCTTCAACTAGGATCTATTATCATGTTTCAATGTGATTTTTTTTATTAATTTCTTTGGCAATATTTTATATTCTAGATGATGGGTGTGTGAGAATCAATAGACTAAAGTAGATTGCAAAAGATTAACAAATGAAGAATAAGAAGAAATGAAACAACAATGAAATACCTAAAGCTTCTAGACACGTATATGAGTGATTCAAATGAGATCTAGAGATGAAAATATTTTCCTAAGCTTATTTTAAGAAGTGAGTGAAGTTTGGCAAAATAATGAAATAAAAGATGAACAAAAATAAAAAGAAATACAAATATTTATAGATGATCATTTTGGCTTACTATGGCCTACACGCGATGTGGACAAATAATATTCTGAGAAATGATTTTGACTAATAGTCAGGTGATTTTTAAAAAGTAATATATTTAATTTTAGTGTTTGAATAAAATGAATGAATGAGACAAGTGAGTGAGAGTATGATATTGAAAAGAAACTCACCTCCTCTATGTTTATTGAAATGTTAGATTTCTGGAAATTGACTAAGATTTTATTTTATTAACATAGAGGAGGTGCGGGCTCAAAATGTAAAAGTTGATTATGTAATCAAATAATTAATTAATATTTATTTTTCATCATTTTCTAAGTCTAACAGGGTGGCCAGTGATGAAGTTTACCTATTGCCTGTATGTGTTGTTTTAGCCCTGTTTAAAAATCTGTTTGAAGGAGAAAAAATAACAGGCAAAAAAAAAACAGAAAAAAGAAGAAAAGAAAAATTACAGGGCCCATTGAAGCAAGTGAAAGAGTAGTTTGGTCAATGATACTCTATAATTAGCCCTTCAATAACCTACTATTGCACAGATGGTGTTGGCCCAATCATGGCTGGATAGATACCATCACAATTCAGATATCAAAATTGGGTAGAAAAGAAGACCCTGTTGAATAAATCCAAGGGTATAACAAATTTATCTTCTTCCTTTTTTTTATAGGGACTGTGAATTTGAGTCCTTCGAAGTTGAAGTGCGGCCTCAATCCTAGAAAGCATGAGTTTGATTCTGTGGCAGCTCAAGAATCCAAAAATAAATAAACCAAAGTTGACTTGATTACACACCAGTGTGGTATTTATATTCGTGTTTGGTAGTATTGGTGAAGGTGGAGAGGTATGCGGAGCAGTGGAAGGCATCATGCAAGCTGATCAAAAGCTTTGGCAATGTGGAAAGTATCTGCAAGGTAGTCCCCTCAGGATATACCAAATGCGGAGGGAAAGTGGAAACTACGGTTTGCGGGGGCTGAGCGGTGATGCGGATTAGGCAATCAGACATGGGTTACTCAGGAAGATGCTGCGGGGTAGATTGGTGCTAAGGGCTGCAGATCAGCAGGGAAAGGAACGGATTGTTAAGAGGATAACGATCCAATCCGGTGGGCTGCAAGAAGTAGGGTGGCGTCGGTCGGCAGTAAGGTTTCCGGAAGTAAGGCGGATGCGGGATTGGTGATTGGGGCAAACGGCTGCGGAGACGGAAATGGGGGGGTACACGGGGGGGCGGGGTGGAATAGGGGAAACCGGGTGCGGGATGGGAAGGGAGGGACAGAGAGTTGTAAATAGAATATGGCATCATTATATATCAGAATAACACATTACGGTAGAGCAACTTAGCCGAGCATTACACATTAAAATTCTTCTATTAAACTAAATTTACAACTCATCTCACTTGCGGGAAGGTCAACACTCCGGGAACGGGAAAATCATTGACCAATACTCTTAGGGAGAGATACTGCGGAAGCGCGAGGGATTAAGAAAGGGCCAAGTCATGTGTGGTTCTTAGTCTAGAGCGTAAGTTTCTCTTAGATCTTGGTTCATCAGTCCTACAAAAGCGGAATCATCAAGTTCTGGAACCTGCGGGGAGTCAAATTCGTGTGCGGTCACGGTTTATCTTTCCACATATTGGGGGTCTGGCCGGGAAATATTTTGTTTCGTTAATCAAACTATTGGGAAAACAAGGGGTTAAAATTTATTTCATTTCTTTTCTTTTATACACTCTAATCATCAGAAATGGGCGACGAGGGCATGTACTTGCCAATGGCGGTGGCGTCAAATTCTTTGATGCAAACTCCTCTGCACCGAGCCGGAATGTTGGCGGCTGGAAAAGGTCCACCACCAAAGGGGAAGTCAGCTTATAGGGCGCCTGCTGTGGAGGAGGATGTGTCGGACAATACAATGGCGGGTAAAGGGCAGGCTAAGCGGAGAGGTGCGGGTGTAAAAATCGGGCCGAGGGACTATCCAGGGGTCCGTTTCAGTGTGGAGACGGTGGATCGATTCCTACTTTGTTTCGAGGAGGCAACGGGCGTAGACATGGTACCTCAGATAGGAAACTTCATTCCTTCCAAGGACGATCTTCGGGATGTGGAGGAAATGGAGGGGTACGAGTCTCGGGATTGGGACAAGTTAAAAGAGGAAATTCTGGAGAAATGGGGAAATCACAGGCAACGGTTTAGGGAGGTGGATTTGGATCGGTTGGCGGCGGAGAAGGCGGGAAGCGGCAGAATCAACAGTCGGGAGGAGTCTTCGGGATGTGGAGGAAATGGAGGGATACGAGTCTCGGGATTGGGACAAGTTAAAAGAGGAAATTCTGGAGAAATGGGGAAATCACAGGCAACGGTTTAGGGAGGTGGATTTGGATCGGTTGGCGGCGGAGAAGGCGGGAAGCGGCAGAATCAACAGTCGGGAGGAGCTCGACACCTACGTTTCGGCTTTTGATCGAATCGTCAAGTACCTCAATCGCAACGAGGTAATTATCGGCACTCTGGCTTTGGTTAAGCGGAGCTTTCTGCGCGGGCTGGCCTTGTCGGCGCAGGAACGAGTTCAACGTCGTCTGTACACAATGAATCTCATTCGAAGGTTGAGGGATGGTGGAATTCTCCTTCCGGATTTGAAGGAGATAAAGGAGGCTGTCAGGCCGGAATTTGACATGATGGAGCTGATGGTGGAGAATGGCGGGGAGGTGATGGTTGCGGCGGCGGTGGTACCGGCGGTGAAGGAAAAGACTACGGCGAGTTTGAAACCGGAACCAGTCTTATCGGCGGAGGTATCAGAGTTGGCGGATTCGCTCAAGGACCTCAAACTGTTGATGCAGAAGGTGGTACAGAAGGGTGTGGGTTCTTCTTCAAGGGCACAGGGTTCGTCGGGTCCGGCAATAGGACAAGGTTCAAAGCCTAATCCGGAGGACGCTCTGCCTTTCAATCCAACTATCACTTGTAAATATTGCAGAGTGGTAGGGCATTGGCACAATTACTGTGCTGATTTAAATGCGAAGCGGGTTCACATTTATTGAGGCAGCTTTTATTTACCGGGTCATTGGGACGATCCAATCAAGGCGGCAGTTCCAAGGGATTTGGTACAGGAGATCTCGGCAGGATTGGCGGGTAAGAAACCGGAAGTTCAGACTTCCAGCGGTGTGGTAGTGGGAACAGAGTGGCGACCACCATCAGTGCAGGCGGAGATCCAAACAGTTAAGTCGGACGAGAAGGTTATGTTTGGAGGGTTTGATTGTGTTCCCATGGAATTTGACGCTCCAAGGAAGGAGAAGAGTAAGCCACCAGCTGGGATGGTGGCGGGTGGTGGGAAAAAGAAGGCGGCTGAGTTGGCTCGATGCGCGTTGTGAGACTCCAAAAGAGGCTAGAGAGTTTAAGCCCTTATGGCAGAATTTAGAAAGGGATGAATGAGGAAGGACTCTGCCTTTTTAATGACAAGAAATTGACTGATGGGTTGAAGTGATTTAGAGTGAACAGGGAGCAAGGCTACACCTGGTTGATGGTAAGGAATTGGAATTTTAAGAGGGTGTTTCCAGAACTCAGATTGGTTTGAAAAGAAAATGGAAGGGAACAGGAGGATAGCTGTGGGAGCAAGGATGTGATTCAAGTCCTTTGTGGCTCCTTAAGAAAAGTAAAGAATGTAAGCAATGGCTATACACTGAGGGTTTGATGAATGTTAAGTATTTATTTCTTTGGTATGTATGTAAGGGTTATTTACTATTATTATGGGGAGAATGTCCAGTGGGACTTTTTTTTGATTTTAATTCTCTGATGAACAGATTTGGGGAAAACACTGAGGAGAGAGCTCCTTATATAGACAAATTGGGGTGAAAATAGGGTACAACAAGACAGGGGTTTCAGAAGGATTTACAATGCACAAAAATAGTAACTGAACTACAGGATTTTCCTTGCATGCATATGTCAAAGCCCCTGCATGATGATGTGACTGTTTAATGATGTAATTGACTCCTGATCTGTATGTAAAGTCATGTGGTAGGTAAGTATGTACAGTAATTGATGTAGACAGCCTCCTATCTTTGTATGTAATATTTTATGTGTTAGTAGATATTTGTTATAGACTTATTACTGATGTACATAATCCATAGTATTGACTATTGTACTTATTATATTTTTATGAAATTTATTCTAATTACCTGATTTCAGTCTTCTGCCTTGAGTAGCTCTTAAACTAGTGGAGTTATTGATGTACCTTTGGTGAGTGACTAGGGGTTATTTTAGGTGTAGAATCCATTTCTGAAATAAAAAATAAACAATTCCTGCTCCTTCATGGTGAAATAATAAAATTTTTATTGAGTCCACTTTAGAGTACCACAGCGTTAGGATTGGATTCACCGGTTGCCTTAAGCATCAGGGAATTGGCAGCGGTACCTCCCATGATGGCGGAGGAGATGATCTCGGTGATCAGGGATAGCTCTGGGTTGAAGGCCGAAGGGATTCATACAAATGTCTCCTTCGATGTCAAATCGGGCGAATGTTGTCGGCCGGAGGCGGAATCGTATGCCAAGGTGAGATTGGATATGGTTTCTTGTCCACTCTGGTATGTTCAGATGAACATCGGGGATCGTCAAGTGTGGGCCATGATTGATAGCGGGTCAATGGTCAATCTTCTGCCGGCGGAATTGGTTTGGGAGGCGGATTTGGTTAGGCGACAAGCCAATATCGGCCTTCAAGGTATTGGCGGGCAGGAGTGTCATGTGGATGGGATGGTAGAGGGGGAATGGGTTGAGTTTGCAAAGTGCAAGAGGCGGGTATCATTCCTGGCAGTCCGATCGGGAGAAGTTATCCCTGGACGGCCCTTTTTTTTTGATTTTAGGGCGATGTTAAGGTTTGACTTAACAAGAAAGGAGGAAATCTTGTCGGTAATCGACAATCGTGGAATTAGGTTTGAGACCACGAGTTGTCAACCAATGAGCGGCTGATGGGAGGCGGTGGTCGATCAACTAGGCGGGGAAGGGCAGAAGGGAGAGCAGTGTGATACTTCCTCCTTGAAGCCGGGTTTTTGAAGGTCGGCCAGGTGATTTTCACCAGTTCAGCTCCGGCTGTGTGCGAATGGTCGACGGAAGAGGAGCGGAAAGGGATAGGCGACATGGAATTTTGGGGTGAAGGCAGAGCGGGTAAAAGTAATTCCTCCCAATTGTGCACCTCTGGGGGTAGATATCATTCTTGTGAAAATTCTACCGAGTGCCACATACATGAGTAGCAGGCTTGCGTCCCGTTAAATCAGGTTTCAGTGTCGCGGAACGGAGAGGAGGAATCAAAAAAGGGGAGCGGGACGGAGAAGGGTGGGTGTGGAAGCGTTGAGGAGAGGGCAGATTTGCTTGGACGGGGAGTTAGGAGAAAGTATTCTGTGGAGGCAGAGGGCCTAGAAGTAAGTCCTCCCAATTGTGCACCTTCAAGGGTTCTATCTACTTGTTCCAAAGCATTACCTCGTGCCACATGCGTGAGCGATACAAAAGAATTTGGTTTCGGAATCAGCAGGGCTGTTGGAGCCAAGGAAGCGGTGATCAGGCGGGTTGCAGTGAACGGCGGGAAATATAAGCCGGTGGCTGAGAAAGTGAAGCCGCAGAACGAGCCAATGCCGCAGAATCTGAACCTACCGCTTTGGCCGATTGATTGGGGAAGGAATCCTTTCGACTCTCCCCTTTGTGACAGGCCGCCAGATTTCATACCGACGGGACGGATAACGGAGGAAAGGATCTCTACGTTGAACTTTGGCCCTGAAGGATGGCTTGGGGAGGAGGAGTGGAAGCTTTTGGTGTGGGAGGTTGTGCTAAGGGAGTGGGCGCTGGCATTTGAGCCGGAAGAGCAAGGGTTATTGGATCGGGAAATAGGGGATCCATACATAATTCCGGTGGTCGAGCATGTTCCGTGGCAGATCAGGCCAATTCCCATTCCGGCCACGATTCGGGAGCCCTTCACGGAGCTAGTGCGGGAGCGGGTGCGAACGGGACTGTATGAGCAATCGTGTTCAAGTTATTCCAGTCCAATCTTAGCGGTTTTGAAGCAGGACGGGAAGAGTTTGAGGATTGTTCATGATCTTCAAAAGCTGAATTCGGTAACTATTCTTGATGCGGGTTTACCACCAAGGATTGATGAATTTGTCGAGACAATGGCAGGATGAGTTTGTTAAGGCTTGGTAGATGTTATGGGAGGTTACGATCAGAGGGAGTTACATCCGGGATCAAGGCCGCTTACTGCATTTGAGACAAGGATAGGGCGGATGAAGCTTACCCGTTTACCACGGGGCGCAACCAATTCGGTGGCAGTTTATCAGGCGCAAATGGTGTGGATCCCTCCGGACAATTTACCGCATTTGGTCCAGATCTTCATAGACGATGCGGGAATCAAGGGTCCAAAGACGGATTATGGCGGGGAGGTATTGAAAGGAAATCCGGGAATTTGGTGTTGCATTTGGGAGTACGCGGTGGTCTTGGAGCGGATTTTGTTTTGTATCGAGAAGGCGGGACTCACGGTATGGGGGAAGAAGTTTGCAGTTTGTGTTCCGGCGTTGGATGTTTTAGGTCATGAGGTTTCTTGGCGGGGAAAGAGTGTGGCTCACTTGAAGCTTAACAAGATACAGGTGTGGCCGACGCCGAAGACGGTTTCTCACATCCTGCAGTTCCTGGGGTTGTGCAGTTACGTGCGGATGTTTATCGAAGGGTTTGCGGAGGTGGCAAGTCCTTTGTGGCGACTTACGAGAAAGGGGGCGGAGTGGAATTGGTTGGAGGAGTGCGATCAATCTTTTCAACGTCTGAAGGACATTGTAGGGAGGGATATTGTGTTGAAGGATTTGGATTATTCCGAGGGGGGCATCAGGTTGGCGGTGGACTCCAGCGAATTTGGGGCAGGAGGAGTTTTGACGCAAGAGGAGGATGGCAAGGATCAGCCGGTACTCTATGAGTCAATTACGTTCACGGA